>PVJO010004317.1:0-111219 GCA_004026905.1 Hystrix cristata
AAAAAAAAAAAGAAGTTGTTGGTTACTTTAAAAATTAAGCAAATGGAAAATGAGCGCTAGCTCTAAGAAAAATAAAAAGGTATATAAGAAATGAAACTTAATTATAGTACTTGGCTCAATATCTCATTGTCCTAATAATTTAAATACCAATTTAAACAAAGTGTTGATACCTAATATTGAGAAAATGTGAGAAAAGAAAGAAGTGTGTGGACCAAATACTGACCGTTTTTTATAGAAAATCAGCAAATAGTTTCTAAGATTGAGAAGTTGTGAAACAATAGCTTATTTTATCTGGAAATGTGAAGGTAAATACTAGAAGAAAATATTGTTCAAAGTGTTTGCCTCTGGAGAATCTGTGGGAAGGGTGGTGGGCAAGACCAGTCATTTGGTTGTAGTTGGAATCATCTGTTTAGTACTGGAGATCATTTCATTCCAGTTCTTTCTTGGGGCTGTCTGAATGCTTTCAAGTAGTACAAGAGGATGGGAAGAGAGGAAGAAAGAATAGGCTGTCACAGTGGCTTCTGTTATTAGCCAGATGGGACATGTCACTAGGAGAATGACCTCTGTCACCTTTCATTCCAAGGATGCTTGGATGTAGGGATGCAGACAAGAAGAGCGAGCGAAGCAATACAGATCAAGCCACATCAGCCTCTTTTACCTCAACGGTGGCCTGGTTGGCAGGTAGGAACACCAGGTAGGTGTTCAGAGTAGTTAAAAAATTCTAGGGCACATGGTTGAGAATACTCAAATTTATTTTTTATTTTTATTTATTTTTTTGGTGCTGGGGATCGAACTCGGGGCCTTGTGCTTATAAGGCAAGCACTCTAACCACTGAGCTAAATCCCCAGCCCCTCAAATTTATATATAAGCCAAAGTTCTACTTCTCTGTCTCCCCTTTTTCCTCCTTCCAGGGCCATCTGTATCATTCCCAGGGCAGATGACAAATACTGCACCTATCAATTTCCAAATTCATCTAAATAGCCACCCTTATAAAATTATAATGAGAGGTCATTTCAGTGTGCTAGGAAGTCTTACCTTCTGCTTGCATAATTTTCCTTTCTGTTGCAATTCCTTCTGGTTGTTTTTTGTACAATCACATACAGGTCATTGTTCTTTTGGGTTGAAATTAAGCAAAAGATTATTTATTTACAGCTTGTAAATGAATGCTGGGGTTTTGACAATATCTTTTCTACTATCCTTGTATTTTTATTCTAACTTGTCTAAGTAGACACCTGACTTTTTCACCAGTTCACCATTTGTGTTTTGAATATGTGCTGCTGAAGCGAGCACAACTGTTTGTATTTTGAATAAAATGTGATATTCTCATAAAGTCTAACTTATTTTCTTTCTTTCTTTCTTTCTTTCTTTCTTTCTTTCTTTCTTTCTGGTGCTGGGGATCGAACTCAGGGCCTTGTGCTTGCTTGGCAAGCACTCTACCACTTGAGCTAAATCCCTTACCCCCTTCTGACTTTATTTTTAATTAGTCCCCTCACTTATTTCATGTAAGTAAAGTGTTATTATGAAAGATTTAAAATATTAAAACCAAAAAAATATATAATGCACAGCTAGTCATCCTTTACTCAGTTTTAGAAATATGGTATTAGAAATAACAGTGTCTTTGGTTATTCAATTCTTTCCCCCTGCTTCCCTATATATAACTCCTGAATTTAGAATTCATTATTTTGTTACACAGTTTTAAAATATTTATTCTATGTGTATAATAGAATAAAAATATAGGACATTATATTTGCATGTGTTTCAATCTTTTGTAAATGGAATTAAAAGTCTATTTTCTCTATAACTTGCTTTTCCCCCTCAGCTTTATGTTTCTAAGATTTATCCACATTCAAACTTATAGCTCTAGTTTATTCATTTTAATTGCTGTAAAATATCCAATTACATCGGTCTGCACCAAATTGTTAGTCCAATCTCCTGTGAATTAGAAATTAGGATTCCCCCCCTTTTTTTGTCATTAAAACTATACCACAAGGAAAAGTCTTCGAGACAATGACCATTAATGTACTCAGAAAGATTAAAAAAAAATTTTTACACAAGAGGAGAACGCAATAAATAGGACTATTTAAAGAACAAAAGGCCACTCTTAGAAATTAAAGGCATAATAGCTGAAATAAGAAAACGATTCAATAGAAATCTTGGACGGTAAAGCTGAGAAAAATTCCCCCAAATAAAGTAAAATGACAAGGAGAAAAACCATATGTGAGGAGTGGAGAGTGGGGAGGGAGGCAGAGAAGGAGGGAAGAAAGAAAAGGGGAAAGAGAGAGAGAGACAGAGATACAGAGAGAAACAGAGAGAGAGAAAGAGACAGAGAGAGAGGAAGGGAGAGACAGAGAAGACAGAGAGACAGACAGACAGACAGACAGACAGAGAGTGGGAGATTGAGAAATTGGCTCATGTGATTGTGGAAACTGGCAAATCTGAAACCTACGCAGAAGATGGTGTTGCAATCTTGAATCTGAGGACTGTGCAGGCCCAGAATCCCTCTTTCTTTGGGGAACCTCCGTGTTTTCTCTTAAGGCTTTCCATTGATTCAATAAGGCCGACCTACCCTATCATGGGTAACGTGCTTTACTCACAGCCTGCTTGTTCAAGTGTTTTTCACCTCTAGAAAACACTAGCAACATCTAGACTGGGATTTTACCCAACAAGTGGGCATAGAGCCTATCCAAGTTGACACCAATTTAACCATCGCCATCTCTGAGAAAGCAAAACCACTGGTACTATAGACAAAGAACTAAAGGAGCCAGCAGACTGAAGTCTTAAAAAATACAGACTGTCAATAAAGATATAGCAATTATAAAAAGAAACCAAATAGAAATTTTGCAGCTAAAAAGCTCAATTGAAATTAAAAAAAAATCACTAGAAGTTTTCAACGACCTATTTCAACAAACAGGAGAAAAAAAATTAGTGAATTTGGAAATGGGTTAATTGAGAGTATGAACTCAGAGGCAGAGGAAGCAAAAAGAACAAAGAAAAATGAAGAGTATAACACTTCTTTGGGAACCATTACAAAAGGAGAGGAAAGGTCAGAAAGATCATTTGAAGAAATAATGGCCAACACCTTCCCAAATTTGACAAAAGACATGAATCTATGCTCTGTTGTGGTTTATCTAGATGTCCCCCTGAAGCCTCATTGCTCATAGGTGGGCTTTGGGGAGGTGACTGGATCATGGGGGTGAGACTCTCTGATGAGTTCAGGGCCTCATGTGATTCAGGAAGTGGAGCCTGGCGGGAGGATGCTGTGGGTCCCTGAGGGTGTGACCCGGGAGGTCTCTTTCCCTCCCTCCTCCCTCGATTCCTCTCTCCCCGACGTTGACGCCACACCACGAGAAACCATGAGAAGCCTCTGCCATGCTGCCCTGCTTTGCAGCCAGCCAGCTACAAACTGAAACTTCCACAAACCGTGAGCCTCATTTAAAGTAAGTGTTGGATCTTCAGTGACAGAAAAGTAACTAAAACAAGCTTCAAGAACTCCAAGTAAGAAAACTCAAAGAAATACACATTTTTAAAAAAAATTTAGGGATGTCTCAGTTTCTGCTTAATTTTTTGCCAGATAAAGAATTCCTGGTTGAGAGTTGTTTTTCTTTCTGCACTTTAGAACCGTTGTCCCTCTGTCTCTTGTTACTCATGAGAAGTCAGCTGTCAATCTTACTAAGGGTCTCTGGCACAGGACTCTTTTCTCTTTGCCGCACCCTTTGATCACAATGTTTCTGCCTTGCCAGGGGCCCAGAAAGAATAGCATCAGCTGGCCAGGAGTTGAAACCTCTGAAACTATCAGCCTGAACAAGTCTTTCTTCCTTTAAGCTGATTGTGTCAGGTATTTTGTCACAGTGACGAAAGCTGACTAACATACTTGTTCTGATCTTTCAGGTCCCTGTAGTTATGACAAGACCATCTCACCCCATGTGGCGGCTGTGTGCTTCTTACTCTCTGTTGCCACTGGGTGAAGGCTGCTGCGGGGCTTTCCAGGCGCCCACCTCGTACGGTGACTCACCGGGGAGGGCCTGAACGACTGCAGGGGAGGGGCAAGGGAGGTGGGCAGGTGCTGGCTTAGGCCACATGCTATAGCTTGCTCTGTCGGTGTCACTGACTCCCCTGGAAGCTGCCACAGGGTCAGAGTAACAGGGAGTTGACGACCTGTGAGGTAGATTTAGGTCAATGTGAGATAAACACAGGTGGATAGCAATTTTCCCTTCTTCTCCGAGAGCTATTTAGAGATGCAAGAATTTTACACAGTCTGTCTGAAGACAGCTTATGGTCTGAGCTCTCAGGTGTGTTGCTTACAAAGCGGTGGACAGCTTGGAGATACTCTTACACCCCGAGGTTTGTTCTCTTTTTTCTCCCACTCATGCTTCTCCAGGATTGTACTCTGTTAAAGTATTTCCTTTGTTTCCTCAGTCTCTGTTCTCCAGGCCGCCCGAGTGTCTCGGTACATTTGTGTTGTCATTACAACATACCTTACACGAGGTAATTTACAAATGACAGAATTTAGTGCTTAGAGTTCTGGGGCTGAGAAGTCCAGGACCAAGACACGGGCTGATTCTGTGTCTGACGAGGGCTTGTTTCCTGCTCACAGATGGCACCTTCTTGCATGGTGGAAGGGGCGAGGCAGCTCTCTGGGGCCTCTCTAAGGGCACTGATCCTGCTCATGAGTTTGGTGCTCTCATGATTTGATCATCTCCCAAAGTCCACGCCCTTAATCTGTCACATTGGTGTTAGATTCCAAAGCATTCCGACTATAGCATTGAGCTAAAACGGAAAGGGGACAAAAACTATTATCCTTGCAATCAGCAGGTAATATGATGATATACTTAGACTATGCCAAATAATCTAGCAAAGCTTCTGGATACAAAGTACAGGCCAAATATTCTGTTTTGTTAGAAACCAAACTTAACCAGAAAAGGGCATAAGATGGGGCTCCTGGGAAGACAATTAATTGTATTCTGGTGTTTGAACTGGTGGTAGTTACACTGTGCATTCGCTTTGTTTGTTTGTGCAGTCCTGAGAATTTTGCTGCACCAGCGGTGCTCCGTCTCTAATCTACACTCCATCCCTTTTTATTTTTTATCTTGAGACAAGGTCTTGTCAAGTTGCGTGAGCTGGCCTCAAACTTGTGATCCTCCTGCCTCAGCCTCCTGTGTAGCTGGAGTGCATTCACTTTATGAAAATTCATCAGGCTGTGCATTTATGATTTTGCCTATCTTTACATTTATATTTTAATTAAAAGCAAAGCAAAATAAAATAAATTCTGCTCTATGTCCCTGTGAGTGAAATGCTTTTTAAAGTGGTTTGGAAAAGTAAAAGACAAAGAGCTCGGCACAGAGATGACCAGATGCAAGCAAAATGAGACAGGAGTGGTGATCGTTCAGGCAAGATAGAATTTAAGGCTAACATCTGAGGGTCAAACATTAAATAGGGTGACGGTTGTTATGTAATGGTAAAAGGCATATTTATGAAGATGATATAATAGCCACAAGCCCTTACATAGCAGTTACTATGTAGCAAAATATAAAGCAAGATATTAACAGAATGCAAGGAGCACTTAATGAAAGCCAGTGGAGGGCCCTTAGTGTGTTTCAGTAAGCTTCTCTCAGACTAGAAGTGAGGGCTCCGCACGGCTTCTTTAATATGTGCAGGCTGCCATGAAAATGTACACACTTTGTTGGTGGAAAGACACCCCCTGTACATGCTGTATTTTCTTTTCTGTGGATGGAGTTATCTGGAAAAGCAGAAGGAATTTAAGGGCACAATTACACGCCATTTGGCAAGAAGGGAATTAAATCACTAGAGCAAAGGAGAAAATTAGAAACCTCACTCAGTCCAAAGGAATCTGTGGTTTCAGATTTACCAGCAAGGCTACTACTACTATTTAGTGACACAAAACTTTGGACCCAGCATCAGTTTGGGAAAGGGGTCAAAGTTCATGTTTTAATTCAGACGTCATTTATATACACAGTGATAAAAAGAAACGTGTTTAACTGAAGAACACACAGTACCACTTTTTCATCCCTGGCCTGCTCCCTCCCCCCCCCATCCCCCCCAAAAGAAAGATGGTTTTGGAGGGAACTAAATGTGCAATAAGTGAGACATTAACTATTCTTATTTAGTCTGAAATATTATCCCTTTGCTTCATACCTGAGTCTCATTCATGTTTTTCTAGCATAAAATGTATATAGAAGTGTTTTTAAATGTTATAAAATGTATTGTTCAATGTTTATAATATACTTTAAAAGGACAAACATGTCTGTACCCATACCCCAGTTAAAAATAACAAAACATTTTAGAGACTAACAAAGTGCCTCTCCCTAATCACATGCCCCTCCCAGCAGATGAAAATGAAACTGTTTATTTACTTTTATAGTCTTTATACTTTGACTACTTCTGTTTGTGCCCCTAAATGAAACATACTATTATATTGAATGCTTTACATTTTAAAGATGGTACCACACTGTAAGCATTATTTTGTAACTTTCTTTTTCAACAAATATGTAAAGTTTTCACCAAATATCTGTAAGCTACATTCACATTTATGTGTACAACTCTTAATTCCTTTTTCTTCTATACAAAAATTTGGCATAAAATACTCCACTTTATTTACTCATTCTCCTGTTATAGGTTATTTCAAATTTTTTTGCTCTAGCAAACACTGCTACTGTAAACCTTTTCATGTATCTCCTTAAACACATGTATATATAAGGGAAGAGTTTTTTCCTACAGTAAGGGTCTTTGCACTTCTTTAGTTAACTATCCCCAAAAATCATTATGGAAAAATTATGTACTACCACTTTCTGTATTTTTCAAATGGCATCTAAAAGTTTTTATCCTAAATTTAAATACTCGTTTGAACTATATGGAATTGCCATACTTATAGGCTGAAAATCTGAAAATGGCTAAATACTGATGATTTTATACTGTTCAAACTAACAGTTGCAATGAGCGTTTTGGCCGATTATTGTAAATAATATCATCTGAGCCAGGTGTGGTGGTGTACGCCTGTAATCTCAGCACTCGGAAGGCTGAGGCAAGAGGATCCCCACACGTTCAAGGCCCTGGGCTACATAGTGAGTTCAAGGCAAGATCCTGTCTCAAAAAACCAAAAAAAAAAAAAAATCATTTGGATATAAAACTGAGGCAAATAGGGGAAGAGGTTGATGGGTGGGTACTAAAGTATGGTTAAAAGCAAGAAGTTCTGATGTGGTGTTGCACAGTAAGATGAATATAGATATCAGCCATGTGCTGTATATTTTGAAAATCTAGAAGAAAGGATTTTGAAAATTTTCACCACAAGTGAAATGTTTGAGGAGACAAATATATTTAACTTGATTTAAAAATTACACAATATACATTAGTATCAAAATATTATGTGGTGCCCCATTAATATGCACAGGTTTTATTTTTATGTATCAGTGAAAAATAAATAAATAAATAAAAACTGACACTCTGTCTTAAAAATATATCCAATGGAATCTAAATAACATTATAACTTAATATTTACCATTATCTACTTTAAAAACACTGTACCTAGATTCTTCTTTGACAGAATGAAATTTTAGGTAGTTATTTTTCTCATTTATCTTGTATATCCACCCTGTTTACTCATAAAACCTCTGTTAGAAGCTAAGGATGTAGTTCAGAGTTAATTGGACGCTTAGCATGCTTGAGGCCCTGGGTTTGATTCCTAGAATTGCAAAAAAACTAAAACCAAAAACCAACCTCTCTTAATATGTTCTATTAGAAATCTTATATTGTTTTCCCAATAATATTTTCCTGCAATAAAATTATGTATACAATTTTTATTAGTATGTGTTTTCACTATATAATGAATACGCTCACTGTGGGGAGTTGGTACACATACATGTACATATTGCATCTTAATCTCTTTATTTCCCTTTTCTCTCCCTTCCCTCTCCTCTCCCTATGTGTACAAATTGAAATCTTAATTTTTTGGGGGGTGTCTGGGATCGAACCCAAGGATTTCTGCACGTGCTAGGCAAGCACTCTACCACTGAGCTAAATCCCCAACCTGAAATACTAATGTTCTAAGGTTTCTTATGACAGTAATACTATACGTGTGAACATTTTATTCTGCTTTCAGTTATCATAATAACTATTACTAGCATACATTTGACTAAACACAGAAATGCTATATAGATTTTGAGAAATAATTGTTAGACATAAAAAGCAACCTTTGATTGGAAAGGCAGCTCATTAGTTTAACGGGGTGTTTGTGTTCCCATTAAGTCGTGGATGACGATGTCCTATGAGTAGGAGGAACAGGATTCAGCACAGACTCTGTCGCTCTTTGCTGCTGTAGATGTAAGCACTGAAAAACTTTATGTAAATAAATAGACAGGAATGGAAATTGTTTTAAAAGCAGCATTCTACGTTGCTGCTTTTCCCAAGTTACATACCCAGAATCAACATAAAGCTCTATGTTAGGTTGGGCTTTTTTTTTTTTTTAATGTAGTACTGGAGATGGAGCCAAGGCCCTCAAGCATGCTGGCCAAATGCTCTAGCACTGAGCCACACCCTCAACCTATGTAATGCTCTATCACAGAATATTGTTTTTAATGATGTGTCACTCCACAAGTTGATTGAGTTCTCGTTCAGTTCTGTTAGCAGCAAAGAATTAGAAATCATCTGACTTGGAAAAGCTCAGTCTTTAAAGTCGTTTTCTTGCCTGACTTTTGGGGACTACACTACAACAAAATACTATAAACCAAGAATCTTTTTATGGGGCATGATGTGATTTTTTTTTTTTTTACCAAGAACATGTATCGGTACATTGTATACATAATGATCACATTCATCATGGTTATTTTGTACCTGTACATGATGTATCTTGGTTCCCCCCTTCCCACCCCTCTCTTCATTCCCCACTTCCCTGTTTACAGCACATTTATTCACATTTTTCCATTTTTCTCTTTCTCCTTTCTTTCTTTTTCCCTTCCTTCTTTTCCCCTTCTCCCTTTCTAGTTCTCCTCTCTTTTGAATGTTATCTTTCTTTTACATAATATCTATTATATCTCTTTGTCCTCATTTACACTTACGGTTTCTCCTATCAGAGAAACAATTTGATGTGTACTCATGAGTGTCTGATTTATTTCACTTAAGAGTATGTTCTCAGGGTCCATCCATTTACCTACAAATGTCTCTAGTTTATTCTTTTTTATGGCACAGTAGTATTCCATTTGTATAGAAAAATCACATCTTCTTTAGCCATTCATTAGCTGTTGGGCATTTAGGTTGCTTCCAAGACTTAGCTATTACAAATTGTGTCGCTATGAACATGGTTGTGCATATATCACTGTGATATGATGATTTTAATTCTTCTGGGAAGAAGAATTGTATTCCCTTGTGGGTCAAATGGAACCTCTAGTTGTAGTTTTCTGAGGAGTCTCACACTGATTTCCACAGTGGTTGGACCAGTCTACATTCCCACCAACAGTGGAGGAGGGTTCCTTTTTCCCCACAGGCCTGCCAGCATTTGTTATTGGTTGATTTTTCCATATACGCAGTTCTTTCTGGAGTGAGATGGAATCTTAGCGTTGTTTTGATTTGCATCTCTCAAATGACCAGTGATGTTGAACTCTTTTTTATATATTTATTGGCCATTTTTGTTTCTTCATCTGAAAAATGTTTATTCATTTCAGATGCCCATTTTCGGATAGGGTCTTTAAATTTGGGGGGGTTGATTTTTTTGAGTTCTTTATATATTCTAGATGTTAGACCTCTGTCTGAGGGACAGCTGGTAAAATTTTTTTTCCCAGTCTGTGGGTTTTCACCCCGCTCTATTGGTGATTTCTGTTGCTATGCAAAACCTTTTAATAGCATGTGGTCCCAAGCACTGTTTCTTTGTATTATTTCCCACGCAGTCTGGGTTCTGTTCATACATTTTTTTTCCTATCCCTATGTCTTTGAGAGTTCTTCCTATTCTATTCTGCAGGAGATTTAGTGTTTCTGTTTTAATGTTTAGATCTTTGACCCACTTTGATTTTAGTTTAGTACATGGCAAGAGACATGTATCTAGTTTTAGTTTTTGCCATGTGGTATGCCAGTTTTTCCAACACCATTTGTTAAAGAGGCTACCTTCCAGTGAGGGTGTTTGGCTCCTTTGTCAAAGATGAGGTATTTGAGTGTGTTTGGGGTTGTTTCTGTATCCTCCAATCTATTCCATTGATCCTCAGGTCTGTCTTTTTGCCAGTACCATGCCGTTTTTATCACAGTAGCTTTATAGTATAGTTTCAGGTTGGGGATTGTGATGCCCTCTGCCTTGCTCCTGTGGCCCAGGATTGTTTTTGCTATTCTTGTAAACCAGGAATCTCATGAACAAAAAAAATTCTTTCTCACAGTTCTGAAGGTGAGGGAATTCAGCTCAAGGCAAACCTGGTCTCTGATAAGGACCTACCTTCCAATTCAGAGATGAATCTTTCTGGCTCATCCTTATGTGGGTGAAGGGACATGGTAACTTGCAGGGATGTCTTCTATAAAGGCACTAACCCTAATCATGGGGTGCTACCCTATTAATTTAACCGCCTCTCATAGGCCCACTTCTGGTACTATCACCTGGAGGGTCAGGACTTTAACACAACCTTCGGGAGACATGTGCATTCAGACCGTCACATACACCAGAAAGACTTTATTAAGATGTTCAAATAATTATTTAATATGTCTTTCACACAGCGACATCCTTTAAGACCCAATGTACTCAGAGACTTGGGAAAATGCAAGTATCATTCATCTCAATACATCCTGGCCATTATGAAAACCTTGGGGCTACAAATTTAGTTCAGTTGGTTTATAGGAAGGATCCTCTAGAAAACATATTAGATACAGTTATTCTTAACTGGCAACTTAATAATTTGCATGCCTGTGACAACCACCTGAGCTTACATCACTCAGAGAACTGACCTTGTGAACTCATATGAGTTGGTTCTGTTTCCACGCGCATCACTATAAGGAGATGCAAGTGTGACATCCTGGGCCTAATAATATTTATTTGCCATTCGTCCCTTTAGAGAGAGCGTATCTCCCTTCTTTCTTGACTTTGGACTTGACCATGGGACTTTCTTTGACTATAGGAGGTGACAGGTGTGAAGTGCATATTGTCTGTCCCTGAGCAGAAGCTTTTAGAGCAAGTTCTCACTAGCTCTCTTGACACCTGCTCTCTGCCATGAGAACAACAGGTCCCCAGAGTATCTGCTTTCTTAGTCTGGGGTGAAGCTGGCCCACAGTCCAGACTGAGAAGCATGTGGAGGTGCCCACCGTCTGCAGTCCAGAGCAGCGTTCCAAACTCCCAGCTAACTTGTATTGCTTATGTAAATATTGCTTATAAGTCTAACTGGGGTAAAGTTGTTTTTCAGTGACAGTTTTCAGTATCTAACTTTTTAGCATCTAAAGTTTGTTTACGAATAAAATAGTGTTCTCAATATAAAGCATGGAAACAAGTGATAATGAGGCTTTTGTGGCCTATCACTGGAGTAGCCCTATCCATAGAAATACTCATGGACAAAACCCAAATAAATGCAAACAAGTTCAAATGAAAGTCTCCAAAGCCTAAGAAAATCTAGTTGCATTCCCAGGCATGTCTGTGCATGTCACGATCTCACCAGTAATACTACTTTCTTAGCTTCTATATCAATCATTAAATATGAACTTGAAAGGATTCGATTCATGAGTCTAAAGTACATTTATTTACTGCTATTTTAAAATGCTTTTTTTAAAAAAAAATAGTTTGATTCACAAGAAGTTACAAAAACAGAGCAGAGTTCCCATATATCATTTCTCAGATTCCCCAACTTAGCCATCTGGGTGAAGCTGACCCAGAGTTCAGAATGGGGGGGGGAGAGAGAGAAAGAGAGAAAGAGAGAGAGAGAGAGAGAGAGAGAGAGAGAGAGAGAGAGAGAGAGAGAATAGTTTTATAGAATTCTACCACTTGTATGGATTTGAATGACCATCACCACACCTGGGCTGGGGTAATACTGCTCACTTACCACAGAGAGACTCATTCTAGCTGTCTTTTATAAAAACTGTAAGGCACATTCTTCCCCGAAACCTCACCCCTAGCAAACTGATCTGTTCTGCTTCCTTTAATTTTTTACTTTCAGAAAATTATATAGATAGAATAATACTACATGCAACTTTTTGAGATCGGCTTTTTCACTCAGCATAGTGCCCTTGAGGTCCACCCAAGTGTGATCTTTTGTATTGCTGAGGAGAAGTCCACTAGGTGGATGTACTGCCGTCTGTTTATCCACTCACTTATTAAGAATGCGATCTGTTTCTACCTTGGGACTATTATAAATATCCTATCAACATTCACATATAGGTTTCTGTGGAAATATATGTTTTTATATCTCTAGGATAAACACTTAGAAGAACTATAGTTAGGCTGGGTCACATGGTAGATGTATATTTAATTTCCCAAGAAATCTATCAAGTTGTTTTCATAGTGTCTGTACTATTTTACATCCCTACCAATGATGTATGAGAAATCCTGGTGCTACACATCCTTGTTAGCACTTGCTATTGTCAATATTTTTTGAGACAGTCTAATAGGTGTGAATACACACTACAATTTTGGGAAAAATTTGCTGAGCAATATCTCATTCCCTTTGTGTAAGGCAGTCATGTCTGGCTAGGAACTAAATTGAAGAAATGACCTTAGTAACCACTATCTACTTATGTATCCTCAGTGATTGAGCTCTGAGCATTTCTAAAAATAATCTGTGATTCCCTAGTCTTTGCACTGAGCAATACAAATTTAGCTGAGTTTTCCAAAGTTGACTTTGATGAACATGTGATGTTAAGATTTTTAAACAGGTATTAATGCTCTTGATTTTTCTTACAAAAATTAGGGCTGGGGACTTAGCTCAACGGTTAGAGTGCTTGCCTGGCAAGCACAGGCCTTGAGTTTGATCCCCAGAGCCAAAAAAAAAAGTTACAGTTTTAGAGCCTGCTTTGTAAACTGATGCTTTTGCTCATAGATGGTTTTGTGAATCAATGAGTTCACCAGTGAGATGGCATTCAGCACTTAGCAGAGCATCAGTGTTTTGCTTTAAACTTTGATTTGGTTGTAGTTGGAATTTTGTGGAGTTGAAAAACTTTTACTGTATTTGTATCATGTCTGAAGTCTGCTTTTTGAGAAATTGCATCTGCTACTTCACTGTATCCAAGAAAATTCTCATCTCTATTTTCTTCAGCATCTCCATTTCTATTTTTAGAAATTCATCTGTGGACTGGTACATTTTCAAAAACTTGAATTGCATTAACCTAAATTCTTATCAGAAAATAAAAACTGCAAGTGGAAACTGAAATCAAATTGATGAAAAAACACAATACTTTAAAATTCTTTTACCAAAAAGTAGACTTTCACTACCTCAGTTTTGAGATTGAAATGATATTAAGTGATTCAAGTGGGAATGAAAGTCACATCACACAATTATGTATTATAAACTGCAATAACTAAATATCCCAAAATAATCTTATATGCACCCGTAACATATTTTTAGTTAGGGAGTAATTTGGTTTTCTTTTTGTGGGGGGGGTGCTAGATATTGAACTCAGGGTCTTGCACTTGCTAGGCAAGCACTCTGCCACTTGAGCTACATCCTCCACCCCAGTAATCTGTTTTTTAGTTAAAGGAAATATATTCTAATGTTTGGATTCATATTTTGAGGAATTTTTGGGGGGAAGTGTTGGGGATCGAACTCAGGACCTTGCACTTGTTGGGCAAGTGCTCTACTACTGAGCTAAATCCCCAACCCCCAAGGAATATTACTTTTAAAACTAAGAAATAAAATAAAGAGCACAGCCTGCTTGTAGGTAACTAAACACAGTCATACTACATCATGAAAATTATAGTGATACAACCTAAGTTATCAGTATCAGATATAAACTAATACCATAGCATATGCTGCAGTAAAGTAGCTGATGCAATTTCTCAAGTGCATTCATTCACTTGTTACAATGTAATATGTTGTTATACTTCCCTATTTTTCTATATTCGTGCTAATAGTTACTGATTACATTATCATAGCTTCATCATTCTTGAAGTCTAATAGCAATTCCCTCACCCATTCCCCATTTTTCAGAAATGTGTCTCTACTGTGCTTGACTCTTTGCTACTCTGCTTGAATTTTATGCTTGTTAAATAAAAACCCTGTTGGGATTTTAACTGGAATTGAATTGAATTTATAGATTAATTCGAACAGGTTGAATATTCCTACATTTGGTTGTCCTATCCATGAATTTGGTATTCGCTTTTTGTTGTGTGTGGCACTTCAGTTTCTAGTATCCCTGAACTATCTTGAATGTTTTCTTTCTTACCGTTTGATTATCCTTCACTGCTGCCTGGCAAATTTTCACTTAGCCTCGAAGTCCTGGCTCCTATGCTCCCTCCTTTTGAAGCCTGCCTGCATTGCTGTAGGCAGACTCGGAGGATACTTCTTCCAAGGTCCCTGCCGCCCACAGTAGGTTGTATATTATTGCAAGAATAAATATTTACCAATTGCTGACCAAATACCAAAGTACTGTGAAGCATTCTCTCAATGACAATAGCTCATATAGTCTTCAAGACAATCATTTGAAATCAAAGTCGCCACTATTGTCTCATTTATGAGAAAATGAGATTAGAGAGGGCAGCTTGCCTCAGGCACACAGCCAGGATGAGATGGGGCCAGGATATGATGGATCCAGGCAGGCTATCTTGAAAGTGGATGCTCTCTGTTACACCTCCCTTCAAAGTTCTTGCATTATGTACTGAAATGGTTTATTTGTGCTCATTTATACATCCCAGAGAACACGTTCCAAGTGCACACCTCAGATCAGGCACAACAAAAGGTGCTTGCTGGGATACAATGATAAGTAAAAATCACACCAGCAAATATATAACTACAAATTGTGCTAAATACCCTGGGAGATTGGGAGGGGACAGGTAAGCCCAGGGCTAGATGAATTCAAATTACAAAAGAGGACACAAAAAAAGAAAATTGCAGGAGGAGCTTGGGGCAATGTGTGTGTCCTTGGGTGCAGATCACAGGAAAAGTCATGAACTTCATTCAAGATGTGTTGAGTTTTAGGGTCTGAGATACAAACCAGCTGTGAATAGTTGGAAATATAGTTGTCCTTCCCTGTGGTGGTGGTGATAAAGGAGAACTATAACTCCCAGCCTGTTAGATGTCAGATGTGCCAAGTTCGTGGTTCCACAACATTGAGGAATGAAGTCTCAAACCAAAGGAAGAAATTAGGAGAGATACTGGAAACAAGGAGATAATAGGATGTCCACCAAGGTCCCTTGTCAAGGTAATTTAAAGTCACAACATGGGTACAACATGGGTCAAATTACAATCAACCTGTACTGTATAGCTGCTTGGCTAGCATCGATCCGATAGGGAAGTGGGTCAGGTAGCAAGGGTACATTGAAAGAACAAAAGGAACTTTGGGAAGTGATGGGTCTGGTCCAGATGCTCCGGTCACCACTTGGGTGAAAGATGCTATCTGGACTTACTGGATCAAGGGGTGCTAACTACAATATAATCTCAGGTGGTTCTTCAACCTTTAGGGAGGCATGCAGGCCTGGCCATTGCATCTTTATCTTGGTCCTGGAGCTCTTCAGATATGCCTCCAGCCACAAGTCTGATGTCTATCTTTTTCCTGCCAACTTCCTTGAGGGCCCAGTCCCTCTCTGATGGTATATTAATTTCTATCTAATTTAGCCGCTTAGAATAGCGGTGGTGGTGGGGTTATTGGTTCCAGGACTCCCGAGAATACCAAAATCAGGGGGTGTTCAAGTGCCTCATAAAATGCTCTGTTCCGCATATAACCCATGCAATTCCCCCTACATTTAATCTCTAGGTTACTTATACCTAATACAATATAAATGCTACGTCTCATATAATGTAGCAGACAATGATTTAAAAAAAAGTGTGTGTGTGTTCAGTGCAGAGGAAACTATCCTAGGCCTAACTGCATGATACACGTCAGCAACAAGGTGACATTTTGATGGACAGGAGGGCTGACTGTGGAAATTTGGGACTCAGGCATGCGGCATACAATCACTAAGAAGCAGGCTGTGATTACACAACGTCTAAGACTTTTCCAAATGTATACGACTTCTCAAAAGAAAAGCTGTGGAATGAGACAGGCAGACGGAAGACAGGGGAAAAAGAAAGTGATAGAGGTGGCAGTATCTTGACATCCTTCTGTCTCCAGTGCCCCAAATAGGACTCAGAAGAGAGCAGGTGCTCAGCACAGTTTTGGCTGCTGGACTGAATGAACTGTGGCCACCAAATAAACGAATGAATGAACGAACGAATGAATGAAAGAACGACTCTCTCAGTGTAGCCCTGGTAATGCCCTTTCCTCTGAAGATTCCTGTTTCCCTTTTTACAATGGCCATGCGGCTTGGTTAGCGCCTGCAGCTGCGGAGCACGGCAGCTCCGGGCGCCAAGAGTGCTGCCAGAAGAGGGCAGGCTGCGCGCGTGTCCGCCGGAGGGCCAAAGCCCTCGGACTGGGAGCGCAGCGAAATCGCCTCCCTCCGCGGTCCCCGGAGAACGCCGGGCAGGAGAGGGCGAGCGCGCGTGAAGCAGCTCAGCGTCCGGAATAGGGCGAACGTGGCGGAGAAGCCGGAGCAGCCCGGGGGACAAGCAGGCGGCCTTGCGGCGGGCGCGGCGTTCAGTCGCCGCTTCTGCGAGGGACCTCTCGGGGATCGGGGTAGTAAGGGGCAGAAGTAAGGCGATGGAAAGAAGAGCGGTTGGGAAGATGGAACCGAGACAGGAGGCCGGTGGAGACTTTCACCCGGGACCCCTCCAGAGCCTGGGAAAGAGCAGGTGAGGATGCGGGCGGGGTCGGACGCCAAAGCTGGCACCGTGAACGACCCCCAGGCCTCCCGGGGTGCGCCTGTGTCCCAGGGAGCTCAGGAAAGGCTCGGAGACGCAGGAGGGGCCCGGGGTCCAGGCCGCCCCGAGGGCTGGTCGGAGGCTGCAGAGTCCGCGAACGCCTCCCTTCGCCGCGGGGTGGCGGAGCTGGGGGCGGGCGCGTCCCCCAGACCCCAGGGGTGGCCCCGCCCCGGCCGCAGGGAGGCCCGCCGTGGGGGGCGGAGTTGTCACCGCCTCCCATCCCCCGGGACAGCGGCTCCTTCTTAAACCCGCCGAGCCTCTGGCTGCCTTTCATTCTTCTTTCCCGCTAGTCTCCCTCCCGCGCGATGGCTTCGGCACTGAGCTATGTCTCCAAGTTCAAGTCCTTCGTGATCTTGTTCGTCAGTCCGCTCCTGCTGCTGCCACTCATCATTCTGATACCCGCCAAGGTCAGTCGCTTCTCTGGGCAGCCCGGTGTCCAGTAACGGGCACGGAACTAGGAGCGCTGAGCTGGAACGCACGGATTCCCCGGCGGGGGCTGCCCCCCTCGGCGCGCGCTCCGCAGCTGCAGGTGCCGAAGGCAGGCGCCCCGCGGAGAGCCCCGAGGGGCACCCGCCCCGGGGTGGCGGATTCCAGGGCGCAAGCACGGAGACCTAGATGTGAGCGCAGAGTTTGGCCACACAGACCTTACAAGAGGCATAGCCTCTACTCAGAGTCCCCCAGAATGCGGAACCGCCGCCCTCCACCGCAAGATGCCCCTGTGCCACCAGGGAGCCCGAGCGTTTGCCTTTCCTCACTCTTCCTCAGCGAGTGCACTCTGCCCAGCTGTAGGCAGCTTCTGACCTCAGTCAGGAACCTAGAGGAAAAGATCATCACCTAAGGAGATCCTGAGTTCTACCTTCACCACTCTCTGGCCTTCTTTGGGCCTCAGTTTCCCCATGTACGTTTCTTTTTTGGTTTTTTGAGACAGGGCCTCACTATGTAGTGCAGGCTGGCCTTAAACTCACCGTGCAGCCCAGGCCGGCCTAGAACTCATGGTGATCCTCCTGCCTCAGCTTCCCGAGTGCCGCGATTACAGGCGTGCGCCACCACGCCCGGCTTCCATCTACATTCCTTGGGTGCTCTGAGATAAGCGAAGACACACCAGAATCGAAGTCCTGCCCCAGGCTGAATGGCAGGAAAAAGCTGATCTGCTCTGCCCACTGCCTTGACTGTGGCAGGAGGCAGGGCATATTCCCAGACTCACGCCTTGGGTGGCATGGTCCAGAGCTTCAGGGAAGCTGGTCCCATGCCCTGGCCTCCCAGCCCTCCTGGGAGGGGGAGAGAGAATGAATGGTCTTGGCCACAGGACGGGGGCGGGGCCGGCACCCTGGCCCAGACTTGGTTGTACTGTGCACGGCCCGTTTGGCAGAAGCCCGAGCCCTTTGAAGCCTTTTGTGGCTGCTGGCTGCTCCTTCCTACTTCCCTCTTTCAGCCCTTTCACTCTCAGCCCAGACAGGAAACCTCTGGCTCCCTCCTCCCCTCCACAGGCAGTTTTGGGAAACAGAGGAACTCTTCAGGGCATGCTCCCGGAGCAGTCCTGAGAGGGATGCACTGGGGGTGTCAGAAACCTAACCTGAAAGAGAACAGACATCCACGGTTCACTCAGGCTTGTGGCCTGCACCAAATCCCCGTGTTCTCTGGAGCTTTGTGCTCTCACCTGTAAGATGGGGTGGTTTGGTTCTGACACTTCCAGGCTTTGGGAGTCAAAAGGGATAATGTTGATTCCTAAAATGCAAAAGGAGGAGACTAGGAGGAACCCGTGGGTGAACGGAGCAGAGGGTCTGGATCCAAATGTGGCTCCTCAGATGCCACTCCATCAGTGAGCAGCCTATTTGGGGCCATTCCTGTCTGTGGGAGGGAGCCCAGCAGGAGAGCTGTGATTTGAGTACTGCTGGCAGGGTGTGATGTGGCCTGGAATAATCAGTCCCTTGGTTGACCTTCCTACTCCAGGGCAGTGTAACGAAGACCCTATTGCCCCTTGGCACATTCACACATGCACAGGTAAGCCCTGCGCTGGGACCCCAACTCAGGTGTGCACGTGACTTTAAGCTACTAGGAGCCGCAAGAGGAGAGTCTGTCCACAGGCAGCCTTTTGGTGCCTTTTTCTCTAACAGGGTTGAGTGCCTGGGAGCCTGGGTCCCTGGCTTCTTATTTTCTTCCTTTGTGCTTCTTTTTTGGTTACCCCTGAAGAGCTCCCTGCTCCCATCCATCCTCCACTGCCCCCCACCCCCGGGAAATTGTGCAAGGAAATCCAGAGCTCCGCCCGGCAGGCAGAGGTGAGGAAGTCAGTCAGCTGGCCCCGGGCAGCCTGGGCAGTGTTGTGTCTGTCCCGTGATGACTTACAGACACCTGCCTGCTCTGTGGGCTTCTTTCTTTCCTCTCCTCCACCTTGCCTGCTTCCTGGTGTCATCTCTGCTCCAGTTGTTCTGCAGTTTCTCTGGGTCCCTTTAAAAAAAATCATTTTAATAAGGAAGTGATAAATATATCATTTATTTTTCTATTTTTAGTACATACATGTAGTACATAATGTTTATATTCTTTGTGGGGAGTTAGTACGTGTACATAATGCACCTCAATTCCTTTTTTCATCCCCTGTCCCTTCCCTCCCTCCCCCTCCATCGCTTCCCCTTTGAGAAAGAGCTACTGTATCTCCCTATTTCCTATTATGTATCTTTTGTTTTGTTCTTTATTTATATTTTGTTTTTCTCTTTAAGAGAAACCATGTGATATTTAAGCTTTTTTGTCTGATTTACTTCACTTCACATTATGGTCTCAAAGTGCATCCATTTTCCCACAAATGACTCAAGTTATCTTTATGGCAGAGTAGTACTCCGTTGTGTATAAATATCACGTTTTCTTTATGCATTGATCTGTTGATGGACGTATAGGCCACTTCCAAGATTTAGCTATTATAAGTTGGGCTGCTATAAACATGGGCATGCATGTACCACTGTAATGTGTCTTTCACTTTTTCAGGAAATGCCGAAAAAGGGAATAGCTGGGTCAAATGTAGTTTCTAGTTTCAGATTTGAGGAATCTCCACACTGATTGACACAGTGGTTGTACTAGGTTGCATTTGCACCAACAGTGTAGAAGGGTTCTTTTCCCCCCATAGCCTCTCCAGCACTTGTTATTATTTGATTTCTTGATGATGGCCGTTCTTTTTGGGGTAAAATGGTATCTCAGGGTTGTTTTAATTTGCATTTTTCTAATGGCCAGTGATGAGCATTTCTTCATGTTTTTTGACCATTTATATTCATTTTGCTTGCCTATTTTTTTTGATTGAGTCTTTTATTTTGGGGGGGTCTAATTTTTTTGCTTTTAAAATATATTTTAGATATGAGTCCTCTGTCTGAGAAATAGCTGGCAGAAATTTTTCCCATTCTGTAGGTTGTCTTTTCACTGTTCGTTGTTTCTTTTGCTGTGCAGAACTTTTTAATTTGGTATCATCCCATTTGTTGATTCTCCAGACTGTTTCATGTGCAACCAGGTTCTGTTCAGAAAATCCTTGCCTGCGCCTAAGACTTCAAAACTTTTACCTTTTTGATCTTCCAGTAGGTTAACTGTTTGTTTTAAAATTTAGTTCTTTGATCCACTTTGATTTTAGTGGCTATCCAGTTTTCTCAACACCATTTATTTTATTTTACTGACTTTTTTGGTTTTTTTGAGACAGAGTCTCACTGGTGTAGTTCAGACTGGCCTTGAACTTGTGGCGATTCGCCCGCCTCAGCCTCTCAAGTTCTGGGATTACAGGCGTGTACCACCATACCAGGTTTCTCAACATCATTTATTAAGGAGGCTCTCTTTCCTCCAGTCCATGGTTTTGGCCCTTTTGTCAGTGATCAAGTACAGAAACTGAATGTGCTTCGAGTTGTCCCTGCATCCTCTGTTCTGTTCCTTTGACCCTCATGTCTGTTTTTGTGCCAGCACCATGCTGTTTTTAATCATAGTAGCTCTTAATATAACTTCAGGTGGGGGATGGTGATACCTTCTTCTTTGCTCTTTTTACTCAGGATTGATTTTGTTATTCTGGGTCTCTTCTGGTTCCACATGAATTTTAGACTTGTTTTTTCCAGTTCTGTGTAGAATGCTGTTGGGATTTTGACTGGGATTGATTACATCTGTATATCAATTATGGAAATATGGCCGTTTTGACTATACTGGTTCTGCCTCTCTTGAAACAGGGGATATCTTTCTATTTTATGATGTCCTCTTCAATTTCCTTTTTCAGAGTACTGTAGTTTTCACTGTAGAGGTCTTTCACTTCCTTAGTTAGGTTAGTTCCTAAGTATTTAATTTTTCTTTGTGCTATTGGGAATGGTATTTTTTCCTAATCTCTTTCTCAGTGGGTTCGTTATTACTGTACAGAAAAGCTACTGAGTTTTGGGTGTGGATTTTATACCATGCTACACTACTGAATTTGATTATTAATTTTAAGGTCTTTCAGTGGATTTTTTGGGCAGAATGAATTGTTCATATAGGAGCAAGTCACCTGCCATTAATGATAATTTGACTTCTTCCTTTCCTACATATATCACTTTTATTTCCTTTTCTTGCCTAATTGCTCTTGCTAATGTTTCAAGTACTATGCTGAACAGGAGTGGTGATAGTGGACAACTTTGTCTTGCTCCTGATTTTATTTATTCATTCATTTATTTTTACCAAGAATATGTATTGGTACATTGTAGATAGACATAATGATCACATTCATCATAGTTAGTTTGTACCGGTACATGATATATCTTGGTTCCCCCCCTTTCCCCACCCCTTGTCCCTGATTTTAAAGGGAAAGCTTTCCCCATTTAATATTATGTTGGCAGCAGGTTTGTCATATATGGCTTTTACTGGATTGAGATAATGCCCTTCTGTACCTATTTTCTTCATTTTTTTTTATTCATTTGTTTTGTTTTGTTTTTTGAGACGGTCTCACTTTGTAGTGCCAGGCTGGCCTGGAATTCATAGCAATCCTCCAGCCTCAGCCTCCCAGGTGCTGGGATTACAGGTGTGTGCCACTTGGTTTCTTTCAGTATTTTTATCATGAAAGGATGTTGGATTTTGTCAAAGGCTTTTTCTGCACCTATTGGGATGACCATATGGTTTTTGTCCTTGCTTCTGTTTATGTGACGTATTGTATTTATTGATTTGTGTATGTTGAACTATCCTTGTATTCCTGGGATTAAGTCTACTTGGCCATGATGTATGATCTTTTTGATGATTCATTGTATTCTGTTTGCCAGTATCTTGTTGAAGAATTTTACATCTATATTCATTAGAGAGATTGGTCTATAATTCTCTTTTTTGGTTCAATCCTTGACTGCTTTTGGAATCAGGTTAATGGTAGCTTCCAGAAATGATGTTGGGAGTGCTCCTTCCTTTTCAATTTCATTAAAAAGTTTTAGGAGTATTGGTGTTACAGCTTCCCTGAAGTTTTTGTAGAATTCAACAGTGAACCCATCTGGACCTGGGATTTTCTTAGTTGGTAAGTTATTTATTACTGCTTCAATTTCATTGCCTGATTTTGGGTTATGCAGGATTTTTAAATATTCTTGGTTCAATTTGATAATTCATAAGAACCTATGAATCTATCCATTTCTTCTGAATTCTTCCATTTATTGGCATACAATTTTGCAAAGTAGTTGTTAATAATGACTTTTATTTCGGCAGTGTCCATTGTGATTCCAACTTTTTCACTTCTGATTGTGTTGATTTGGGTCTTCTCTCCTCTCTCTCTCTCTCTTTTTTTTTTTTTTTTTGGTTAGATTGGCTAAGGCATTGTCTATTTTGTTTATTCTTTCAAAGAATCAACTCTTTGATTCATTGACTTTTTGTATTTTTGTCTCAATTCCATTGATTTCTGCTCTGATCCTTGATAATTTCTTTCCTTGTGCTAGCTTTGGGTTTAGATTGCTCTTGTTTCCCTAGGACCTTGAGGTGCATTGTTAGGTTATTTATTTGAGCTCGTTCTGTTTTTGTGATGTGGGCTTTCACAGCTGTCAACTTCCTTCATAGGACTGCTTTCATTGTGTCCCTGAAGTTCTGTTATACTGTACTGGCATTATCATTTAGTTCTAGAACTTATTTCTTCCTTGATTTCTTTTCTAACCCATTGTAGTTTTGTTGTTGTTGTTGTTTTTCAGACAGGGTCTCATTATGTAATTCAGGCTCCAATTCACTTTGTAGACCAGAGTGGGCCTGACCTCATGGCAATCCTCCTGCCTCTGCCTCCTGAGTGCTGGAATTATGGGTGTGTGCCACCATGCCCAGCTATTCTGTAACCTATTGTTTAGTTAAGAGTGTATTGTTTAGTTTCCATGTGTTTGCATAATTTCTGTGTTTTCTTTTGTCATTGATTTCTAACTTCATTGTGCTAAGATCTCATCATACCCATGGTATAATTTCAATTATTTCACATTACTTAAAATTGCTTTATTGGCTAATGTGTAGTCTATTTTGGAGAAAATTCCATGTGCTGCTAAAGAGAATGTGTGTTCTGTTCTTGGGTGGAACACTCTGTAGATATCTATTAAGTCCATTTGTTCAAAGGTTTTTTCAACTCTGATATTTCTTTGTGGATTTTTTTGTCTAGTTGATCTATTTGTGATAGTGGGATATTAAGGTCTCCCACTATAATTGTGTTTGTGCTTATCCGATCTTTCATGTAGTAGTTTTATGAAGTTGGGTGCACTGTTGTTCAGTGAATATGTTAATAATTGTTGCCTCTCCCTATTGGCTTATTCCCTTAACCAATATGAAGCATCCTTTTTTGTCTCTTTTGATCAGTTTTGGCTTGAATTCTGAATTTGTCTTAATATAGGATAGCTACACCTGCTTTTTTGTTTGTTTGTTTGTTTTGTTTTTTGAGACAGGATGATACTATGTAGTTCAGGCTGACCTAGAACTTGTGGTGATCCTGCTGCCTCAAGCTCCAGAGTGCTGGAATTACAGGCATGTGCCACCATGCCTGGCTCCCCAGACTTTTCTAGTATCCCCTTTCTAGTCTGCCTTCCCCACTGACAATTGAACATTTTAGCTGGCGAGGGTCAAATTTGTTGACTGATACTATTCAGAGCCAAGGCACCTCCTGGACATCCTAACAGTAGCATGAGGGTAAGGGAGCAGTCAGCCTTGTGTCCCAGCCTTTTTTTTTTTTTTTCCCATCTCACTGTGTACTCCAGGCTAAATTTGAACTCGAAGCATTCTTCTTGCCTCAGCCTCCCAACTTCTGGGATGACAAGCGTGTGCCACCATGCCTGGCCCCATTCTCTCTTCTTATGGTCATGCTTAGCTCCTCCACGAAGCTACAGTGAAAATTGGTTACATGTGCCACCTACTGCTCCTACTTCTGTATAATAAAAATTTACTAAGGACTTTCTGCATGTCGTACATTAGAATAAGTGCCTTAAATCCTCAATTTGTAGATAAAAGCATGAAATGAGCCTGGAGAGGGGCAAGGGTTGGGAGTAGAAGAGGTAATTTACCAATGACATTTAGAATGGCTATCACACCATGGTCACAGAAGCTAACTGATTTTTAGCATTATTGTTTTAAAATTTTCTGTAGCTGGGGATTTAGCTCAGTGGTTAAAGTGCTTGCCTGGCAAGCACAAGACCCTCAGTTCAATCCCTAGCACCAAAAAAAAAAAAAAAAAAAAAAAAAATTCTCTGCAGTATATCCTCTTATTATGATCACTCCCATCACCTACTCTGGACACCAAAGGCCCAGGGAATTGTGACTGCTGAAGTGGTGGACAGTGAACACTGGTCAGCCTTGCTGGTGGCCAACCCCTGCTTCTAACCACACTGCTGTTCTGCCTTTAGTCCAGCTCTCATTCTGTGTGGATCCTGTGGGGGCGAAAAGAAAGGCTTCCCTTCACCCTCTGGAGGAGGGATGAGCTGATAATAACTTAAGTATGAGAAGAAATGCACAGAGAGGCAATCCTCTGGCATAATTCTATTGTAGCCCAGCGGAATTCTGAAGCGTCTATACCCTTCCTTTTCCATGGGGGAGAGGAGCTCTGGGGAACGTAGATAATTTTGGGGGGAGTAATAAATGATTTTTAGGGGAACTGGTGGACTTGGAGAAACATACAATGGCCTAGAACAAAGTCTATTTGGCCTGCAGAACAGACAGTGGATTAGAAATGATTCTCTTTGGATGATGCGCAGCTAAATTAAACAGAAATTAATATACAGCCAGAGAGGGGCTGGGCTCTCAAAGAAGTCAGCAGAAACAGACAGCAGTGTGGCTGGAGGCACATCTGAAGAGGGCCAGGCCTCAAGATGAAGTCACATTGGCCAGACCTGCATACTTCCCTAAGGGATAAACAGAAACTTGAGATTATACTGTAATTGATACCTCCTAGTCCATTGAGTCCAGATATACATCAGACACCCAGGTGAGTGACCAGGACATCTGGACCCATCCCTTCCCTAAAATATTTCTGTTTTAAAAGTCATAGATAAGCCAAGGTTAATGATGCTAGCCACATCCTGTTAGATCAATATTAGCCAAGCGGCTCTACTTGCAACCTTATTGGCTGATTACAGTTTGGCCTGCATTATACCCACTTCATGATTTTGTTCTATAAAATATTCTTGGAAAAATGGCCTTGGTGCAACCCACTTTCAAGACCCCTCATGTCTCTAAATAAAACTTTCCTACTGTTAACCTCCATTGTCCTTTAAAATTCATTCTTCAATATTTGGGGGACACAAACTTGGCACATCTGACTTCTAGCAGTTTGAAAGTTACAGCTCTCCTATATCATTTGGAATACTGAATGGGACCAAATTAGAGGACAATGGTGTGTGACAAATGTCTATCCAGGTTTGTGACAAAAGACTATGCTGACAGATTATAGTCTTTCTTACTGTAATATGAGTTTGGTGTTTAAGCAGATGTGGAGAAACCTGGGTAGAGACAGCATCTGCTACCACCTGATGTTCTCGGAGTTCCTTTAAATTTAAAATAACCAGTAGGCCAGGGCACCATTTTGGAGTGACCATCTCTCGACTCCTTCAATCTTCTCTCCTCCGCACAGCAAATGTGTCAAATTCTGTAGACATCTTTTTGTTGCTACAACTGGAAGGGATGCTTCTAGCATCTTTTTGTTTGTTTGTTTGTTTTTTGAGACAGGGCCTCCCTATGTAGTTCAGGCTGGTCTTGAACTCATTAGGTAGCTCAGGCTGCTTTTGAACTACTGCGTTGGCCTCCGGAGTGCTGGGATCACAGGTGTGCGCCACCACGCCTGGCTAAGTGAGTCCTGCTAAGACATTTGGGTTTGGTCCTGAAGGGAATGGGAGGCTTTTAAATGAGAAAGTGGTGCCATCAGATATTTGAAAGAGAAAGAGGGAGGACAGTGTGGGTTGATGGAAATGTAAAGATCAAATTAGAAGACAGTGAGTGACCCAGGCGGAGACATGCCCTGAGTGAAGGCAATGGCCATGGGATTATATAAAAGCAAAATCACTGCAAATTTAAAGATGTTAATTGGCTTTACTTTTGATTCTAGGATCTGGTAACGCTTCACACCGTAAAACAGAACAGGTAGTTTGATAGTCTGAGAAAGATAGGTTGGAAGGACAAAGAGTGACTTGGCTGTTTCAAGGATACTGTCATTGTAAGGTGGAGACAGGCAGACAGAATAATAGAAAAATCACTGGTTAACCTCAGGCTACTTCTTTGTAAGGATTAAAGCAGAGGGAACTTTATCATACTGGCCTTTTTAGAAAATTTGGCTTTTCTCTTTCTCCTGATTTCTGGGAAAGTCAGATAAGATAAAGGTCAAGGGCCGGGCGTGGTGACACGCCTGTAATTCCAGCACTCCAGAGGCTGAAGCAGGAGGATCACCTCGAGTTTCAGGCCAATTGGGCTACATAAATTAGCGTTCGAGGCCAGCCTGAACTGCATAGGGAGACCCTGCCCCCCCCCCCAAAAAAGGATAGAATCTATGCTTTAATTAAAGGTTTAGGAAATCCAGGGGAAGTCAGGCACTTCCCACATGGAATTTGGATTTTAGGAAATTGGTCTATAATTTATGTCAAAGCATAAATACCTGGATAAGGTTAGGAAACATATCCAAGGAGAGACAACCAGTCTGCTATAAATTTTATTTGGTGAGTGATTTAGGTGAAAGAAAGACTTGGTGTTCAAATAGATACTGAAGTGTACCTAGCTGTCCAAGTAGAACTCTAGAAATGTGGGCTTTATAATAATTCCATAACAGATTAGTGTGAGCTTGGTAAACTCTTAGGGCCTTATGAGAGGACAGAAGCACCTCCACTCACTCAAGCAGGTCATTAAAATAACAGCAGGAGAAACTGTAACACTGAATCCAGACCTGGAAACAAGAACTCAACCAGCCTCCAAAACGGCTGTAAGTACAGTCCTTAGGAGTCAAAGCAGGAAGATGCTAGAAGCTCATAATATGTAGATCTGGCTAGTCTCTTTTGTACCAGGATTCCTGGAAAGTTGGCACTATAATGCCACTCTTTTAGACAGCTAAGTTAGGCAGAAATATTATAGGCAGTCAGACAGGGCTGGGTCCTCCAGCGATTCAGTTCAGAAGATGAGAACACAGCAAAACTGTGGGTGGAGGTACATCAGAAGAAGAGAAAGTCACAATGGCCAGATTTACATACTTCCCTAAGGAACAGATGAAAGTTTGAGTTTATTCATACTACCCTTTTGAGGTTGTCCATATAAATGAACCATGATCTCACTGGGGTGGCTCATCCTCTCCTACCCACTAAGACTAAGATTTAAGACTAAAAACAAGACCAAGACCATAGATTACCAACCAAGGTTAATGTTTTCCACATGCCCTTTCTGCTATTTGGATCAATATTAGCCAAGTGGCTATACTTGCAATCTTATTGGTTGACCATAGTTTTGACTCACAAAGTACCCACCTTGTGATTTTGCTATATGAAACTTTCTCAGAGAAGTGGGCTCATTGGCAACCTGTTCTGCACCCCTCTTGTCTCGCAGGAGCTATCCCCATCCTCTATTCCTATTCCCCAATACATTTTCCTACTTTTAACCTTTGTTGTTCCTTAGAATTCATTCTTTGATTCTGGGAAACAAGAACTCTGCATATCTGACGTCTTGCAGGTTGGGAGTTGTATTTTCCTCTATGTCACCACTTTGGGAATAGACATACTTCAGTGTTTGTATTGATGTGTGATTATATGTGTTTAAGAATTATTAATATATAATCCTACTCCAAAGAAGAGATTGTTTTACTAAGTATGTTTGCTGTGTGGAACAGAATTAGAAACAGTGATAAGAAGTAAGTCTAGGATATAAGAAAATATTTAGGAACGAGAGCTAGGGAAAGGTGTTTTCAGAGAGAGAACATGCATAAACTGTCAAGCTGTGCAACCACTGAGAGTAGAAAGCCATTGTAAGGAGTTTGTTCCTAGGCAGGTTTGTGAAACAACCCATTTTTGTCTTAGGCAAATTAGTTAACCCTAAGATGTTGGTGGAAATCTAAAAGCTCTGTTAGAGGAAGAATTGTTAGCTCTCTTAGCCAGTGATCGAATGCTGCTGGTAGAAATCCTGAATCTCCTCTGGGAGAATGCAGAGAGTAGCTGGTCCTTTATCCAATCTAACCCTTTTTCCGGATCTTGAGATCAGTGCTCAGGCCAATTCTTGTATAGCACGGAGGAATACAGAGGTAGAGAGGCGCATCTTCCTGAGACCAGTTTAAAGGTATTAAATTCAAGAGGAATAGCATGGTAGATGGCAATGAAGTAGTAACACAATTCTTCATCCCTATGTGGCGTCGGCTAAGGTAGGCGGGCATACTTGTGTCCTTATGTGTGATGATTACTTCCAGTTATTAGATTGTAATTGTTAATGATCCTTATTAAGTATTGCTCCAAACCAGTGAATTATTTTATGAGTTCTTTTTTTAGAGGTTTTAACTAATAACGTTTCATTACAAATAAAGAAGAAGATTGGATAAAAACTTGGTTGGTTTTGGTGACAGGGAACCTCAGCATGAGTGACCCTGGCTTGATTTTTGTCTAGTCTCTTGGGACCTAATGCAGAGGCCTGATCCAAAACAATGGCCTCCTATAATTTCACTTAACAGAATGAAGGTGGGAGTGGGAGTGAGGCCTAAGAATGAGGAGATAGAAGTTGTAGGTCTTGCTGCCTGAATTAATTAGAGGAGGCTGGAATGAGGATGAGGGAAGAGTCTGAGTAATTCATAAAGATTATAGTAAGAATGCTGATGAAACACCAAAGAAGGAGGTTGGTATTAACCCAACACCTAGGGAGGTTGGTGTTATCCTCATTTAATAGGTGACAAGACTGAGGCCGAGGTGTTCAATGACTTTCCCCGAGTCCTCCAGTGAGTGAGGGGCAGGGAGCAAGAGCTTGCATGGAGTCCAGCCTTGTCTCACTCCAGAGCTGAGAGCCCACTGGTTCAGTGGCTAAAGGATGTGAATAGGCAACCCCTACAAAATTAAACACAAACGATACAGCTGGAGGCCTTTGCAAGGAAGAGATGTCAAAACATCAAGCACCATCATTTTAACTGTATGAGGATTAAAACCGATCAGTATGAAGCGCATTTTGGGGGGTGGTGCTGGGGATCGAACTCAGGGCCTCGCTCTTGCTAGGCGAGCACTAGCGCGTGGAGGAACCTGAAGAAGTCATCATGATAGAATGTTGAGGAAAGTAAGATTGAAAGAGAATGTGGACAGAATTTCATTGCATTTGCCAAATGGAGAAGATTGCACTTTTCTGCAAAAATAATTGTGTGATTCTTACAGCAGATCATTCAAAATGGCACTGTCATGTCTTTTTTCCTTTTCTCCTTTTCCCTTTCTGCTCCCCCCTTTCCTTTCCCTCCTCCCCTTCTTCTCTTTCCTTTTCTTCCTATTTTTATTCTTTCCTTTGGAGAAGTGACTACTCCGAAGTTTGTGAAGATGAGAGAACACGTCTGGGAAGGAGGGGGCAGGGGATGGCTGGGAGTGGGGACTGGGGTCTTGACAGCGGAGTCCGTCCGTGCTGGCCTGAGCCGGAGAGCTGTGCTGCGGGGCACGGGGCACAGGGCTCCCTCGGAAGGGAATCCCGCCAGCTGCCTTCCAGAGATTTGGGGGCCGGAAGGCGCGGTCTGCCAGGGGCTCAGGGCTGTCTCTTCAGTTTGTCAGGTGTGCCTACATCATCATCATCATGGCCATTTACTGGTGCACAGATGTCATCCCAGTGGCTGTCACCTCCCTCCTGCCTGTCTTGCTCTTTCCACTCTTTCAGATACTGGACTCCAAAGAGGTGAGCAGACGCAGGGATCCTGTTGGCTTCCTGGTTCTCTCATAGACTCCTTCCTTTTCCAAGCCCCTCTCTGAGCTGTCTGGGCCTGGGAGGGACCAGACACACTCCTTAGCGGATTCCACCCCCGCCTTGAACAGAGAACAAACTAAGCTGGCCCTGAAGTCAGCATCCAGCCTGTTCATTTGTCTTTGGGGACTTGGGTGGTTCCGGGTCCAAGCATCACGTGGCCAGGGGAAGGAGAGCGCCCTGACGGCCTCCATGCTGCCCTCCAGGTATGTGTCCAGTACATGAAGGACACCAACATGCTGTTTCTGGGCAGCCTCATTGTGGCGGTGGCCGTGGAGCGCTGGAACCTGCACAAGAGGATTGCGCTGCGCACGCTGCTCTGGGTGGGAGCCAAGCCCGCGCGGTAATTACGCCTCTCTCTCTGGCCATGTGGTCTGCATGGGCCCCAGGGCTGGGGAGAGGAGTGTGGCATACCAGCCGTCCTCCAGGGGTGGGGGCGGGCTGGCCACAGCTCACCTGGATGTGGCAGGCTGGTTCCTGGGTGGAGCATGTTCCTGTCCCAGCTGGGAGACCAGGTGGTGGCAGCAGGTGATGAGGAGGCTGGTTGGTAAGAGTCCTGGCAGGTTTGGGGGGGCTCCCTGAGGGCGTGGCTGCAGGGTTCCACAGGGAGCAAGCTGGATGGAGTCTAGATCAGGCTGTGCCTGGTTTTCGAGTAGAGCAGGCCAGATGTGGCTCAGCTACCCAGCTCAGGGGGAAACAGAAAGGTCACCCCTCCACAATGGGACCTCTGTTCCTCCTGCATGATAGCGTCTGACCTCGTCTCCCCCCACATCACCTGACTTTTCTCAGCCCCTCACCAAGATCCCCTGTCACCCAGCACACAGTCCATTTCCAGCCAGCCCGTGGGGTCATATGCTGGAATCACAATCATGATAGTATAGTGTCTACAATGCTGGGCACGATGCTGGAGCTTTATGCACACTTGGATGCTGCTCTTTATTTTTGTGGGTTTGTGAGGTCAGTCTGTGCGGATACTACATGCACTTGAACTTTAGTGAAGTGCACCCCTAGAATCCTCCTTCAGAGGCCTGCGCTCAGGCAAATTAGCAGCCCTGAAGAAGAACCTGAGTGCAGAAGGGCTTCGAGATGCAGAACAGCTGAGTTCTACTGTGCTGGCCCTCCTGAGAGCCCTCTGCTCCTGGCCCCATCCGTGGAGCCTTGGAGAAGGAGCATCAGAGCAGAGCAGGCATGGACACTGGTCCTCTGAACCCCACCCGGTGATGAGTACAGGAGGGAAGATAGAGAAGGGTGTGGCCAGCTCCACCTGACGCGCACTTTGAGGCAAACCACAGAGGAGGGATGATGTCCGAGAGGGCTTTGAAGGACCAGGAGCAACTCTCCAGATAGATAGCAGAGTGAGAGCAGCAGTAAAAGATAATTAGTTACAGGCAAAAGGAATGTGTTTTCAAAACAGTTTGATTTGGTCTCTGGCAAAGTGTGATGTGGAGAGAGAGGGGTGTGGGGCAGCCACAAGGGAGGCCTCATTTCCCCAGGCTCTCTCTCGAGCTTTCCCACCTCTGCAGGCTGTCTGCATAACCCTTCTGATTTTAGGAGAGGAGAGACTGGGTCTAGGATGGGAGGCTTCTTCTAGATACCAGTAGGAAGCTGGAGCTGCCTGCACACACCTGGGTCATACTTGGGACAATGCCATATTGGATTGGTACCATCTGGGTATCTGTGCTTTCCCTGCTCGATAGGAGCTCCTTAGAATCAGAGCCGGGTCTGGGGTATCTTGTTCCAGTAGCATCAGTGATTGTGAGAAAGGGATAGGAGAGACAGAGGAAGGAAGGAAGCAGGAAGGAGGGTTGGCACACAACCTGAAATCGCCTATTGGAATACCCAATCCCAACTGGAATACTATGCTGCCAGGAGTGGACCTGGGCCCCCAGGGGCTCCTAGGAGACATGGGGTTGGGAGAGTGGGGGGACTCTGTGGCTTTCCTCCCTGCCCTTCCTCTGCAGGCTGATGCTGGGCTTCATGGTGGTCACAGCCTTCCTGTCCATGTGGATCAGCAACACAGCCACCACGGCCATGATGGTGCCCATTGTAGAAGCTGTGCTACAGCAGATGGAAGCCACCAGTGCAGCCTCCGAGACTAACCTGGGGACACTGGAGCCTGTGGACAAGAGCAAGGCTGGACAATTGCCAGGTGAGGCCCTGGCCAGGGCACTCTAGGGACCACAGTGCAGCTTTTCCTTTGTTGCCAAATGTTTTGACCACTTCTCTCTCCCTCTCTATTTTCTGTAGATCCTTTCTAAACATGCTTAGAGAAAGCAACTTAAGAAATACTGGTCTCATAAGTTTTAGGAGTATGATTGTTGCAAAAGGCTAAATCCTTTAGAGCCAGGCATGGTGGTGCATACCTGCAATCCCCAAACTTTCAAAGGTTGAGGCAGGAAGATTGCAAATGTGAGCCCAGCCTGGGCAACTTACTGATTTAGCAAGACCGTCTCAAAATAAAAAAAATAAACAATGGGCTGGGGACACAGCTTAGTGCAAAGGCCCTGGATTAGGAACCCAGCAGTGTAAAAAAAATCCTTTAACATTGGATTTCCATTAGTAAGAGCTTATAACAAGGTTCTGCTCTCAGCTCCTGCCAATCACAGAGATCAGTTAAGTGCTCGTTTGATTATTCACCGGGGCATCTTTTGAATACCCACCCAGTGCCCCTTGCCTCTTGCTTTTCTTATGCCTCCCTTGCTTTTCTTGAGGGAGGCCTTTTCTGGCCTTGAGCAGATCAAATCCCTCTGTTCCTCTTCTACAGGTCTTGGGGTTGGTGCCCTACCCATGTTTGCTTCCTGCTAGGCATAGAGCCCGGGGAATACAAGGTAGCATCCATCTGCTTTGCCTTTTGCCTGTTCCCCACCCATCCCCAGGGCCCTCCACGGGGGAACTCAGGACCCATCCCTGACTGCTTTATTACTAGACCCTAGGTGAGGCCCTGGGGTTGAAGAACTGACCAGGCACGAGCAGATCTCTGATTCACAGACCCCATGGGATGGCGTTAATAGGCCCCTCCCAGGAGTCTTCTGCCTGGGGGAGGTCACAGGCATGCCATAAACTAGACCCTTAGGAAGCTCAGGAATGAGAGGAACTTTGCTAGTTGAAGAGGTATTGGAGGTAGATTCAGACTCAGACTCGCAGAGAGCAGCCTGAGCAACAGCAAGGGGTCGGGAAAGAGGGGACACAGGTCTTGTTTTACACTGGTGACTTTGGCAGGAGCATGGCGGAGCCCTAGGAAAGCCAGGGAAAGTGATAGTGGACGGACATATAGAGCCTGACTAGGGACTTGGCTGGGGGCACCTGACAGAGGGGGACGTCCCTGTCCTCAGGTTAGCAGCAGGGTCAGGAGCTGGGGTTTGGCGGGCAGGCCCCCAGGACTGGTTCAGCTAACAGTACTGTGCCCTTCTCAGAGAACCAAGTGAGTTTTGAAGGCCCCACCATGGAGAAGCAGGAGGACCGGGACAGGAAGAACATGTGCAAGGCTATGAACTTGTGTGTGTGCTACGCAGCCAGCATCGGGGGCACAGCCACTCTGACTGGGACGGGACCCAACGTGGTGCTCCTCGGCCAGATGAACGAGTGAGTCATTGGCTGTACTTTTAGGGAACATCAGAGTGGGCCCCTTTCAGTCTGGAGATACCTACTCATCTTTCTCTTTTCCTCAGCTGTGCCCTGGAGTGGGGGGAACCTGGCAGGGGTGGATTGTACCCCACCCTCCCTCTGTCCCAGCATCCCTGTACCACTCAAAAGTGTTCAAGGGCCAGGCATAGAGGTGCAGGCCTGTAATCCCAGCACCTGGGAGGCTGAGGCAGGAGGATTGCCATGAGTTCAAGACCCGCCAGCTACATAGTGAGTTCAAGGACAGCATGAACTATATAGCCAGACCCTGTCACAAAACAAAACAAAACAAAACAAAACAAAACGGGATGGGGATTTGCTGTCAAGGGAGCTAATGGGCAAGGTCATTTCTTTTTCTGCCCTGGAGGAAGTCCCACCTTTCTCCTAGGCTCAGATATTCTAGCCCAGATGGAATGTGGATCCAACTCTGAGCTAAAGTCAGGGAGAGTACAGTGTAGACATAGATGCCTGAGTTAGAATTTGTAGAAAATCAGCACCTTAAGAAGAAGCCCTCAAGCCCCCTGGCTCACTAACATTGGTTAATGGCTTTCTTCCGGTGATACTGGGTTCTATGGATAGATGCAGTGTTGGGATTTGGTCACTTACTGCCTCGCTGTGTCACTTACTATAGTCCCACTAATTGCCCTCAAGGTGATGTATTCCTCTGTGAGGCCTCAGGTGGACCACAAAGGTACTTGGAACTTTCCAGCCTTGGCCACAAAGACACCCTGGCCATGGAGATCCCATATCTGTGTCTGGCTTTGTGCTGGGACTGTGAAAGTGAGGGAAGCCTGGCCTGCCATGAGCTTCTCAGGATCTGAGCAGGGTGCCACATGCTGGGGAGCTCCAGGCTGACCTGGTAAATAAGTGCATTGAGATATGTACAAATTGTAGTGGTTAGGACAAAAATAATGTGGTGCTTATCCTGTGCAAAGTGGAGCTCTGGACGGGGGTGGGAAGGGCAGCTGGCCAACAAGCTAAGAGGTGAAAAGAACAGGCCTGCAGCCCAGCAGGGGAGAAATTCGAGGTGGGACAGCCAGACTGTTTTGATCCTGGGAGTGTTTTCTGTAATGACATATCTTTAGGGTTCTCCCTTAAATTCTTCTGGGGAAAGCAGCCTATCTGGTCGGAGTAGGGACCTTGTGTGTCTGCTTTGACACTCTGGGGTTCAAGGGGGCAGCCGTGGGATAGCAGAGGCCTGGGTTGGGAGGCGGGGCCTAAGGAGTGTCTTCCACTTCCATCCTGGGCTGGTTTTGAGATTTGCTTTCCTAAGGGGCCCTTCCTTTGCAGAAACCCTCATGGTAAGGGCTCTGAGGCATCTGTGGATCCCCTGAAGTGGTCGGTCAGATTATGTGTGCTTGTGTACAAAGCTGCACTTTTCTAGAAGGATGGACCATAACTTTTATGAGATTTTTAGCAGGATCTGGATCCACAGAAGGGTTGATTGGTCATTTCTCAGCTTCATCAGGTGCCACGGCCGTGTTCAGGGCCTACACTCGATTAGAGAGTAACACAGGTAGTGAACTTGGGTGGCTGGAGCCTGCGAGGATGTCGCCTCTAACTGGGCCCACCTCTCAGTGTCCAGCAACTGCTCAGGACCCAGACGACTTCCCCCAGCTCCATATCCAGCCTGAGGTGCAGGCCAATGCCTTTCCTTTCAGACTGTTTCCTGACAGTAAGGACCTGCTGAACTTTGCTTCTTGGTTTGGATTTGCCTTCCCCAACATGCTGATGATGCTGCTACTCTCCTGGCTGTGGCTTCGGTGCATTTATATGAAATTCAAGTAAGTTTGAGTGCCTCCCGAATAGCCTCTAATCATGCCATACCCTTGCAGACAACCCTCAGCCTCCAGCCAGTCTATAGAGGTCTTCACTTGGCCGGGGGACACTCCCACCATCCCAGGCCGCTCACTGTGGCTTTGCACATATCGTTTCCTCTGCTTGGGAGACAATTTCCTACCTTCCAGCCTGCTCTGCTCCCCAGCCAGTTCGAATGCTGCTTTCCTGGCTACTGCGTCCTCTACTCCCAGAAGAACTTGCTCCCTGCTCCGAGCTGCCCCTAGGTGTACCGTAGCCCTGCTCTAGACACCTGCCTTCAGATCTCAGTGCCACCCATCCCCTTTGACTTTGAGCTCTTCTAGGACCTCTCTGACCCAGGAGAAAGAGCAAGTGCGCCATCATTGCGCCTGAAGCAACTGAAGAGCAACTTGTCCCCACATGCCAAGTCAACATTGCTGGACAAACTTCCCCCTGGCTGTGCGGGTCCATTAGGCCAGGTCATAGCAGCCTTCTGATATTGGCCAAATCAATCCAGCTTCGCTGAATACCTGCAGTGTTCCCAGCAGTGTTCTGTCCTAGAAACTTTACCCTCCTCTTCCCAGCACACTGTCAAGTTCAGCCAGAGTCACACCCTTGACAGTCACCAGACTTTGGACAGAAACCATGACGCATGGATGACAAATATATTTTTTTTAAACGTTGTTATTTTAAAAGACGTAACGTTTCTGTGGCACAGAGGTAACTGTGCCTGATGGGGTGGAAAGGACTCAGCTGGGAGATGAGCGTGTCTGTGCTGGGCCTTGTTTCACAGGGAGCTTGAGCCGAGTGAAACGGTGGTGGGGGGATATAAACAGTGGGGTGAAAGAAGATGCCTATGGAGACCTGTGATTTAAATGGGGAAATGGTGTGCTTTCCTGTCTTAGAGTGAAGGAGGAGGAACTGTTTGGAAAGTTGTTTAAAAAAATTGCTGGACACGCTTAAGACAGTCAGAATAAAGATCAGAATAATAGAGGCAGCACTCCTGCAGTACCTGTGGGCTCTTGCCCTCTGCCCTCCTGCCCCACTCCTGGTGAGAGGGAAGCCGCCTTCCTCCTTGCTGGCCCTCACAGCTTGGCTCTGATTGCAGCCTTCTTCACTCTGCTTCTCACATCTGTGCCAGGACCAAAGTCCTGCTCGTTTACTTGTGTCCTTTTGGCCGGTCTGTTGGGAGATGGCCCTGAGCCTGCTGCAGGTAGGCATCTGTGTCTCCTCAGGGGGCGGTGGGAATCAAAATGACCAACACTTATTGATGCATATGAGGTACCAGACACTATTTTAAACACTCTATATTGTGTGAATCTTGTTACTCTTCGCAACAACCGATGATGTAGGTACTGTTATTATTTGCGAATTTACCAATGAGGCAGCTGAGGCCGGGCGAGGTTAAATGGGCTGTGCAGAGTGGTGTGGCGTGGAAGTAGCAGGCCTGAGACTGTGTCCAGGCAGTTCTGCTGCCGGGCCTGTGCTCTCCAACCACAGCCCTGCATCCCTCCTGGGGAGGCTGACGTTGCTGCCCAGGACTGCTTCCAGGTCCAGGCATACCAGGTGTGCAGAGTACCAGCTGTAGCCTGGGAACTTCCCTAGAGCTTCAAGGCCAAGTAAGAAGAGGGAGCTGGCCGAGCACCAAGACCACAGGGCACCATCATTCTGCCATAGAGCAGCGGAGGTAGATGAAATCCCAGCTGAGGACCTGGAGGCTTCCGCAGCGTCCATCGGGTCTCGTGGTGTGCTGCACCGGGGTCTGCAGAGCCCTCTGGTGGTGGAGGAGCAGAGCTATTGCCCAGCCCACTCCTGCCCAACGTGGTGTTCTGGCATAGACGTGGAGCAGTCGTGGGGTCACAGGTAGCCCAGGCTCAGTTCTGAATCCGGAAGGAAGAGGACAGGTTAGAATGATGGCAGCTGTGCTCTGGCCCAGGCCACATCCTGCAGGACACCAGGACCGGTGATCCCTGCCCACCTCTGTGGCCTGCTCAATCACATTGCTCTAGGCTAAAGAGCACATGTCTCAGCTGCAGGAAGACCGAACCTCTACTGTCTGTCTTACTCTTGCTTAAATTCCTCACCTGGACAGTCATGGAGAGTGATGCCAAGCTTACTCTCCCGTTTAATCTGGGAAAACTGTCTTGCTAAGTTTATGGGCAGGCTCATAAGCTATATTCATCCAAGAGGCCTGTGGACACCCCAGTCCCAGGACTGCTAGGAATGACACAGGATATTCCTGCTGGGTCGTACCTAACTGTTGCAATCAGGCTCACCCCTAAAAGATGGATGAATGTTCTTACGAGGGTTCTTCCCGGTCCCTCCCTGCTATGGCAGAAACAGGCCGGAGCTCAAGAATCATGGTGAAGGTCACTCCTCAAGGGTATCTTGGCCCTCACCCCAACTCTAGGGCTCCCACAGGCCAGCTGGATCTTGCATCTCACACCAACCCAGCAGTCAGCAGATGAAATGTACCTGAACATGAGAGTGAACTACCTGGCATAAGAGGGTGGGGGTGGTGGTGGCACCACTATGGGGAACCGTGTCGGGAGACTCAATATTCCACGCAGTGCCAGAGTGCAGCCACTGTGGCACAGGGGACGGATTGTCAGCACTGTTCAAGCTTTGGCTTCTTAGTGCCTGTCCCACACTAGGCAACTAGGAAGCCTGGAAACTTGAGGCTTGTGGCACAGCCTCAGGTTCTAAATTGACCAGCAGCAGCAGGTTGGTGGTTGGAGGAATGGAGACAATGATGGCAGAGAGTCCCCTCCCATGAGAGCAGAGTCATCCCCATACCCAATGATCTCATGACATAGGGCCTTGCCCCTGTCCAACAGTGCAGACCTGAAGTCCTATCGCCACTACCTCCTTTCCTGCCTCTGAGCACCAAAGGAGGCCATGTCCTGACTTCCTAGTGCCCCTGTGCTGCGGGCCACATGCTGTCTTCACCAGCGAGGCCCTTGTGTTCTCAAAGGCAGTTAACATCCAGCCCTGGTGTTGGGAACCGCACCTGTTCCGTCAACCCTTGTGAATTTTATCTTAGACCCCTAAAGACTCACGCGGGGAGCAGTCTCCAGAGTCTCCAGAGACAGTGCTCTTGGCCTTGCCCACCTGCTCAAATCAACAGCAGGCAGAATGTGTAAATGGAATCCTTAGAGAACACCTCGGGGTCTGCATCCTGTGTATCAGTGGTCCCAGTTACCCCCTCCCCACAGTTGAGTCACCCTCTATGCCTCCTCCACAAATCCCTCCTCCTCCTGCTCCCTCAAGCCAATGCCAACACGAGGGGAGGTCCTGCATGGCGCTTTGGCTGACTCCATCTACCAATGGGCCACCCTAAGGGGTCCATCCAAGAACAGACTGAGCTGCCTTCCTTCCTGCCCGGGATACCAGGCACTTGCCAGGTTCCTCTTGCTAGTGACAGCCTCAGTTTTGCTTATTTCTGTATCCCATACTCCCGCCCACTCTTCTGTTCTGTTCAGCCTCTCATTCTCCCGGCCATTCTCTCCTTTCTTGCATTGATGTCCCTGAGACCTGGCTGAGACCTACCGTCCTGCCTGCACCATCTCAGGCCTCCTTTGGGAGAACACGCCCCAAGTTGTGGGCACACAGATGTCTACCTCTTTGCAAACTTTCCTCACGATGTCCTAGGAGGGAGCGGAGGCGGATGAAAGACATAGGAGGAGAGAGGCAGGAAGGGACTTGCTCCAGGCCCTGGAGCAGGTAGAATATTGGGGTTCTGTCTCACAGGTGCCTGAGCCAACCCATCTGCCCTAACGTTCTCTCATCTTTACATTCTTCAGTTTTAAAAACTCCTGCAGTTGTGGGATACAGAACAAAAATAAGGAGAAGGCTGCCTATGAGGTGCTACGAGAGGAGTACAGGAAGCTGGGACCCTTGTCCTTTGCTGAGGTCAACGTCCTGGTCTGCTTCCTCCTGCTGATTGGCCTGTGGTTCTCCCGTGACCCTGGTTTCATGCCAGGCTGGGTGTCCATCGCCTGGGCAGAGGATAAGAAAATGTAAGTTGTTTGTTTGGCAGAAGCCCCTGTTTTATTACAGTGGTGCCTAGATGCTGCTTTGCTCTGGTGCAGCCGGCAGGAGGAAGGTGTGGGGTTGGGCCCTTTGTTCTGAAGCTGGGATTTTGAAAGCACTTTGTTGGTTTTGTGGCTCATTTTTCTTTCTGACCAATCTTTATGGTGAAACCACAAAAGCATTTGTTTCTGTAGCACCATCTGCAGAAAATGCCTGGTCTAGCAGGGTGGCCCTGGCTGAGGTACAGATTGTTTGACAGGCTAGGAGTAGGGCTTCTAAAATTCTGGCTTCCAAATCTCTGCTCTGCCATCTTCCTTTTTGATCTTTCCTCAGATCCCTCCTGAGACACACATCCCAAGGTCCAGAAGCTTCTTAGGTAGAAAATTGGCAAAAGAGGCCTACATGAGTTTCTCTACTGGCCCTGATGTTTCCGGCATGGAAGAGAAGTCGAGAAACAAATTTGTATATCCTAGAAAAGGCAGGTGACATGGGCAGGTAGATGCTGCCTGCAACTCGCCATTCCATTTTGGCCTACTGGGTTAGCAGTAAAGTCCTTGAGGCCACCCTGGTAAGCGCAGGATTCTAAAGAATCCGGAGAAGAAGCCACAAAGTTCCCCCGTGAAGCAATGTAGGCTGAGAGAGGCAACTGACCTGCTGAGAGTCATCCAAAGTTGGTGGCCAAGAATGTGGGCATCTTGGTTTCCACCCAGGACTCAGTCTCCCACACCATCCTGATCTTGGTTTGGGGGGCTTTCAGTTTTCATACCCAGTGAGCTTGTGTCTCCATATAGGAGCTTTTAGACATAGAACTGGCAGGTTGCGATGCGTTTGTGCCTGGCTGTCACCATAGCAGCCAAGCTGGGCTAAACTCCTGTGTGCTCCTTCCCGTCCAGGTATGCCACTGATGCTACTGTGGCCATCTTTGTGGCCATCTTGCTATTCATTGTACCTTCACAGAAGCCCAAGTTCAACTTTTGCAGCCAGACTGAGGAAGGTAAGGCTCCTATGCTGGCCTTCCAGTTGTCTGGATTGGGGCCTCGGGGCAGTGGAGGATCTCCATGGGATGCACCCTGGGCTGTGAAAGGAGACAACCCTTGACGAAGACTGGCCATATTACAAAAGCCTGGAGATGGAGATTTCCAAGTCAACAGGGATATTATTTAGAGCAAAATCTCTTCTCTTTTGCTTTTTAAACATCTGAAATCTTATATGTATTACAACAGGGACAGAAAGTGTGTTTCAAATTTCCTGTAATGGGATCAGTACTTTTTTGTTGTTATTTTCTCTCTTCTTCCCTGTTTTATTAATAAGCATTTATATTATACAGTTACAATCAAAACACATACAGTTTGAACGCTATATTTATTGTTTGGGGTTTTGGTTTTGCTTGAGACTACACTATAAAAATTTTTCACTATTGCTACAGTCTTCAAATTTATTTTCTCTGATAACAGCATTGTATCAGAGAGGCTGTAACCATTCTCCTGCTCTGAGACATTTTGCCTGTTTTGAATTTTTCATTACTATAAATGAATATTTTCTCATACGTAGCTTTTCTTTTGAGGCTGTTTCTCCTTTAGAATAGATTTTTAGAAATGATAAAGCTGGGGTAAAAGAATAATCTAAATGTCTTAATAGCTTTTAAAATATATGGCCAAGTTGTTTTTCAAAAGATTGTTCCAATTTATAGTGCCATCAGCAGAGAACACAACACCAAATCCTCTTCAACAATGGCTACAATAGTTATTGTAAATTGTGGCTAATTTGTAAGTATGAACTGGTGCCTTGTTATTCTTATTGGCTTTATTCTGATTTATTGATTGTACGTCCTTTGTTTTCTAATGCTGTTCTGGGTTGAACGTATGTTTGCTTTTTCTTGTCAGAGATGAAAACTCCATTTTATCCCCCTGCACTTCTGGATTGGAAAGTGACCCAGGAAAAAGTGCCCTGGGGCATTGTGCTGCTACTAGGGGGCGGATTTGCCCTGGCTAAAGGATGTGAGGTAACTTCACACAAGATCCTCTGATTCCACCAAAAGGGCGACTGCAGCTGCCATGTTCCTCCACTTCTCTATCCCTGGGCTTGTGTTTCTGTATCTTTTCTCCTCCACGGAACTGCACATTCTCTGGGGATAGACACTGACTCGTCACATGCATTACCAACAGTGCCTGGAAGGGAGAAAGCATTTTTGAGTGATTGTGGAAATGAGTAACTATGGTTAGACAAGAGAGAGGAAGAGGACACTGTCTGGGGCTCTTTGGGATTGAGTAATAATGTTCTCTACTTTGATGTATTCTAGGGAGATCTTTCTTTCAAGTGCTCATGAATATTTTCACTGTTTCCTTTGGTCCTTCTACTTCCTGAATGCCTATTAACAGGGTTTCAATTTTTTTTTTTTTTTTTTGGTGCTGGGGATTGAACGAAGGGCCTTGTGCTTGCTAGGCAAGTGTTCTACCACTTGAGCTAAATCCCCAACCCCTGAGGTTTCAAAATTTAAAAATTTTTCTCTACCTAAGTACATAACAGCAATAGGAGGAAAGAAACAGCTTTTAAGGAAAATACTCCAACTTTCTCTATCTCCATTCTTCCCTCCTGGGGAAGAAATTAGCCAGAGAGAGGGATGGGCTAGGATGGTGCTGCTATCCTTATCCATCCATCCTCCATCCATCCACCCATCCATCCATCCATCCATCCATCCATCCATCCTCCATCCACCCATCCTCTATCCATGCAAGAATGGAACATGATAGATAGATTTGGTCTATTTTGTGTTTGCTGTTTCTTCAACAACTAGGACACAGTCTGATGCACAGTGGAGATATATATATATATATATATATATGTGTGTGTGTGTGTGTGTGTGTGTGTGTATATGTATATGTGTGTATGTGTGTATATATATATATATATATGTATATATATATATATATTTTTTTTTAGCGCTGAGGATCAACCCCAGGGCCTTGTGCAGGCTGGCAAGTGCTCTTTCACTGAGCCACATCTCCATTCAATTCTTAGTTTTTTGCAAGAACAAATCTATCATCTACTCACCTCTCCACATTCATCCGTTCACCTATTCTTATCTTTTACTCATTCATTAAGCATACCTATTATGTCCCTAGTGTTGGTCTAGGCACAGAAATTATAGAGGAGATGGAGACATGGTCCCTGTTTTTGAGGACTTCACAGTGTAGGGAGGGAGATATACCTGGAAAGGCATTTCAGGAAGAAGGAAAAATGTGTGAGGTGTCCAGCGGAGGAGCAGATAAGGGTGGCAAAGCTAGCAGATGCCGTTTCCCTGAGGGCCTTGGATTTAGGATGGAGGATGTAGACCTGATTCTGAAGGCAGTGCAGAGCCACTGAAGGGCAAAGGCCAGGGAGGGACTTAGATCCGCACTTGAGAAATTTCTCTCTGATGACATAGAGGTCTGGGGCAGGTAGAGACTGGAGGAGAAGCAGCCCAGTAATTTTCATCCAACTCAGCCTCAGAAGTTGGATTCCATGGGGGCCGTTCTCCTCTTAAGCTCTCCCTGCTCTACTTTGGCCTCAAAGACACTACTTTCTCTTGTTTTTCTTCTGACTTTGTTTCTGGTCAGCCTTTTTGCTGATCTTTCCTGTTTTCCTTTAAATATGAGCGTTCTCCAAGCCTCTGTCCTTGACCTCTTGCCCATTTACTTTTCATTCTGTCCCTGGACAGTCTTTCTCAGTCCAAGTACCCAAATCTAAACCCCCAATTTCTGGCCCAAATCATTCTTCTGAGCTTCAAGAACTATGAGGGACCAAGAGGGAAAGCTGGATGTAAGATATTCTGGGTGACTCGGTGGCTGACTGGTGTAAGAAATGAGGGTGACAGAGACTCTTCAATGTGACTCCCAGCCCCCTGGGAGAGTGGGGGGCCTTAGGGAGAAACAGACTTTGGGCTGAAGAGAAGGAATTCTGGTTGGGGGCATGTTGAGTCTGATGTGCTTAAGGAACATCTGGATGGAAACTTCTTGAAGGCTTGTGGAGATTTAAATCTGGATAGATCTGCCGGGCTAGATATGAAGCTTTAGGAAACGGCAAGGTGAGGATGGAGATTAAAGCTGTGGAGTGATTGATGTCGTTTGTGGAATGGATGCAAGAGAGAGAATGAGGAGTGGAGGGTGGGCTGAACTCCTGCTTCACCCTTTCTGCCCAGGGCCAGGGGAGACTGTGGGCCAGGAGCCCTGAAGTGACTGCCCTTCCTGTTCCTCTCAGGCCTCGGGGCTCTCGGAGTGGATGGGAAAGCAGATGGAACCCTTGAGCAGTGTGCCCCCAGCAGCCATCACTCTGATCTTATCTTTGCTTATTGCTGTGTCCACTGAATGCACAAGCAATGTGGCCACCACCACCCTATTCTTGCCCATCTTTGCCTCCATGGTAAGTACCTCTATTGTGGGAGCGGGAGTCACTTCATAAGAAGCTGTTAACCCGCGACTGTATCTTGGGTCCTTAGAGAGGGTGAGAAATCAGGGGCCAGGCTTGGAGACCAGAGTCTGGCCCTGACTCTGGCATGGACTTGTGCACCCTTGACCACCACAGTCCTGAGGCCCTTACTGCTTTTGCTGGCACTCATTTGTATTCCCCCTGCTGTAAAGCAGTAAACACAGACCAGGTGCTCTAACTTTATTATACAAATCTAACTGAATGATTTTGCAAGCCAGGGAGGCAGGACTTGTGCCCAGGGGGACAGGCCAATGCTCTGGTTGGTGAACGTGTTGCGTAGGTGTGCGGGAGGACTGCAGAGCACTCTTGGGAATGTCACTGACTGAGACCCCCCGGGAAGAGGCCTTGAAGGATGTGGGACCTGGGGTGGGAGTGATGGAGAGGGCTTTTGGAGAAGGAGGTGGAGGGTGTAACTGAAGACTCCAGAAGCCTTGCTTGGAGAGCCCAGGAGTGAGAGACCAGCTTGAACTGAGCCAGAGAGGGCACTGGTGGTGGAGGAGTGGGCTGCTGAGTGCTAGTGTCTTGTTCTTTGGGCAGGCATGGTTTTGAGTTGGGATTGAGAAGAAAACAGAGCTGGTAGGAAAATCAGCTGCCATCCTTTTTCCTGTCTCCTTCTCTCATTCCTTGCAAAGCAGTACTGACCTGAGAGTGGTATGGAAAGAGCGCTGGGCTTGGACTCAGAAGACCTGAGTTCCCCAAACAGGCCATTGAATCTTTTCCACCTAGAGGTGCACTGAGGGACCATAAGAGGCCTGTGAAAAGCCTCTGCAGACTGCACAGGAGCACGGGAGAGGCTGAAGTTGTTTTGGAAATGGGAGACAGATTCACAAAGGGCCTTGAGCAGAGCACTAGAATTGGTAAATTTCCATTCAGCTGCCTGGGCATCCACGTGCATAAAAAGCAAGCCCGAGTGGTTTTCCTGCCATTCCAAGTGAAGATGAAAGTGTTTAAAATAGTAAGGTGGCTATTTCCTCTGCTCCTAAGCAGGCTATCCAGACAGAAGCCAAAGAAGAGGGGGTGGAGGAAGAGGACGAAGAGGGGAAGGGAGGAAGGAGGTCTTTTGAAGCCAAGCACATGGTGGGGACTCTTCTTCCTGAGCAAAAGCTCTGGCATTGCCATCTCCAGCTCTTGCCATGAACACCAATGGCCCCAACCAGACAAATGCAAACTAATTCCAAGGGTAGCTTGAAAACAAGCTCTTTATAGAGCCAAAAACCCTGATCCGCAGACCTGCCTCCGTGACCTCTCCTGCTATTACCTGGGCACCCTCTTGTGGGAGAGAAAAAGGTGGTGGGCATCCAGCAGGGTCACAGAAGAAGGAGGGGTGCATATACCATGTGGTACCCAAAGCCAGGGAAAATGAGGATGAGGAGGGACCAGGAAGCAGCTACTCTGGGGTGTGTAACTGGGTTCAGTCTGCTTGTACTCTAGTGATTTCACATCTGGGAGAATGTCTTAGGAAAATAATACCTACAAGCATAATTATAGTGATATATAGCATAGAATTATTTATTTTAAATATATCTATAAATAGGGGTTGGTGAAATAAATGATCACATGTTTATATAAGGTAATACCATCTACCCACTAAAAATCTGTTTTGAAGAGTTTAATAAAATGAAAACATGCTCATGCTATAGTTGTTTCAAGTTGAAAATGTAATGCATACACAGGCTTTAAAATGTCTAATGAGCTGTGCTTGGTGGCACATGCCTATAATCCCAGCATTGGGGAAGCTGAGGCAGGAAGATCACTGTGAGTTCGAGGTCAGCCTGAACTATATAGTGAGACCCTGTCTCAAAAAAAACAAATAAAATAAAAAATAAAATAAAATGTCTAATGATACCAAGAAGCATACAGACCCTATTCCTCTAGCTTCCTCTCTAGAAGCAACTCATTGATTTTTTTAGACATCTTTTTGGCTATATTACACACACATGCACACCCATTTTTTTCAAATAAATGGGATCAATCTATGGACATGTCATAGATTAATTTTTTTCTTTTGAATCTAAACATAGTTGCTAGAGATTTTTCCATATTAGTACAGAAAGCCTACCTGTTCCTTCTTTACAGCTACATACCATCCCACTGTTTGTATATGCCACAATTTATTTAACCATCCTGTTGTTGATGGCCACTGAGCCTGTTTGCTGTGCTTTGTTGTTACATTGTTGCAGTGAACATCTTTGCCTGTGTGTGTACGCCCTCACACGCATGTATCTCTGAATCTGAATTTATTTTGACATATATTGTGAATTATATTATTCATTCATTTCTTTGACAAGTATCTCATGGGTGCCTATTCTGTGCTGCTGGTGTAGCTGAATTTTAAAGTGCAGAATGAAAAAGGTGGATACCAAATTCTAGATGCAAAACAATCCCAAATATGTAAAAAGACATAGACATCTATAGATGTGTACATAGGTGAGAAGACACTGTCCTCTAGGATCCCTCAGTCAGTGACATACACACGTGACACCGCAGGATTCAGCACATTCTAGGGGTCCAGCATGGTCTCTGGGATGTAGCAGGTGCCCCAGAAGTATATATGTATATATAATGTGTGTGTGTGTGTGTGTGTGTGTGTGTGTGTGTGTGTGTGTGTGTATATATATATATAAATGCATTAGGAGGATTCGGAGAGGCCTGCTGGGGGAAGTGGCCTCTTAGCTCAGACTTCAGTATTTAGTAGGGTTATCCACCAGAGAATCAACTGGCAAAGAGCAAAGGAACCAGCAAGACAAAGGCCCTGAGGTTGGAATTGACCCCAAGCATTCAGGGAACACTTTTCTGAGTCGTGGCCCTGCGAGCTTTGTGTGCTGTGCTGTGAGCTGCGGTGCTGTTTCTCCCCAGTCTCGTTCCATCGGCCTCAATCCGCTGTACGTCATGCTCCCCTGTACCCTGAGTGCATCCTTTGCCTTCATGTTGCCTGTGGCCACCCCGCCTAACGCCATCGTGTTTGCCTACGGACACCTCAGAGTTTCTGACATGGTAACACAGCTGTTTTATTTACTCCTCTCAGAGTCCGATGCTATTGGTGTAAGGGATGCCCCATTTATGAATGACATGTGGGCTTCCAAAGAATGACGGGTGATTTGGGAATACCATGGAATGCCCAGAGCTATACTCATTCTTTGCACTTAGAATGCAGCTTTTCTCCTTTTTTTTGAAATGATCTCAAACTTCATAGGCTGTCCTGGCTCCATACTGGGCATCAGAATCTCCCTCCTGGAGAAGCTGGTGCAGGCACCAGGGACCCCTGGCTGAGCACTAGGAAAGTTGTTAGTGGGGGACCCCCATCACCAAGGATGGACTTCACAAACTAGTGAGAACCCTGAAGATAGGAGGGCTGAGGCTTAGATTGAGAGGAGGCGCTAATGACAGTTGAAGAGATTTGTAGGGGTGTCTGAAGAGGTAGACACACGAAGGGGAAAGAGACCACTTTTGGGAGCTGATATAGCACGGAGGCAAATACAGTCAGAGGAAAAATTCTTCATGCCAGGTTTGGTTTTCTTACCTCTAATGGGAGACAAAGGACATCTCTGTGGCTCTGGGTCAGGGAAGCTGGAAATCAAGGTCCTTACCTTGGACCAGCCAGTTGTTAATTGTGACAGAGTATCAATTCCTGAGTATCTCTGGGACTCTATGAAACATTTTCACAAAGGGCAGATTCCAGTCCCTAGTGAAAAATCGACCATGAGGTATCTGAGCAGTGGTTATTAGTGTTAGGAAAGAATGCAGAGTGGGCATTAGAAAGAGCCAGAGGAAGGTCACAGGAATACTGCAACATCTCTGTGAGACACTTAAGTCACTGGGGTAAGCACTGGATCTAGAGTCACATCCCAGGCTTTGCCACAATTTGCCTGAGGGGCTATTGCTTCATGTCACCCCCCCTGAGGTCATTTTCCAGTGCTAAAATGGGCATGGAGAACCTGTCTGTCTCACCTCCTTCCCAGGGATGCACTGAGTGCCGATGCCAGTGGACATCAGGTTGCTTTATCCAGGAGTTAGGGGGAATCCCAGGGCATGGCACAGGGTCACTGAGGCCCAGCAATCTGGCCCTTTGTCCTTCTCTCCGAGTGTCCCATTTGCCTTTGTTCTGACAAAGCAGTAGACCTGGGGGTGCTGACTCTGACCTTGTTTTTTTTTTTTGTTTTTTTTTTCCAGGTGAAAACAGGACTAATGATGAATGTAATTGGAGTCTTGTGTGTGTTTTTGTCTGTCAACACCTGGGGACGGGTCATATTTGACTTGGATCATTTCCCCGACTGGGCTAATATGACACATATTAAGACTTAGGAAGAGCCACAAGACCATGCACACAGCCTGCACCCTCCTGAGGACTACAGACTCTCCAGCATACCTTGCACAGAGCTTTGGGGCTCACACCCCAGAGTGACTCAGTCATGCCCACACCTCGCCAAGACCCAGCCAACGGGTCACCTCTCCCTTCAGCGGTAGAGTCAGAGAAGGTGACAGGCAGGCTCAGAAGTGAAGTGTCCCCTCACGAGGTGTGGGAGCCATCTTTCCTGGGCCCTGCCATTGTCTCTGGGACTGGCAGGCAGGAGAGGGACAAGGACATGGGCTCTTGGACCGTGAGGCCTTGTGCATGCCCCCATGCTGGCCCATGCTGAGCTCTGGTTCTCACCTGCGTAGTCCCAGGTAGTCCGCACGGGGATTAGAGCCCCAGGATGGGGGTTGAGAAAATAACCCGCCAGTGCCTGTATCTCTTCCAGCTGCCTCAGATCATCTGTCTCTCTGGAGGGGACTACCCAGCCAGGACAGGACATCTGGTCTCAGGTAGCCCTCCACTGCTGGAGACCCTCAGATCCTGGCATGGCACCGGCACCACAGGATGAGCAATTTGAAGTGCCAACTTCAGGATGACGTCTGACTCCCTTCCCACAGTTCACTCCTGGCTGACAAGCTCCCCTCTTTGCCACATCCCATTGTAACTAACAATCTGGACCCCTTTCCCAACTCTGCAGTGAGCCTCCTCCAACTCCTAGATCCCTTTGTTGTCTGGGCCAGCAGCTGCTGAAATCCCCTGGCGCAGAGCCCCAGGCTCCCCTTTTCCTCCCAGGCAGGGCAGTTTGGTTCTTCGGGGAAATGCTTTTCCCACCAGTCCCATACAGCCGGGATCACACTCCGGGTATGGGCTGTGGCTCTTTGGGGACCACAGTGGAGTACCTGGGTCCTCCCAGTGTGCAAATGCAGAGTGGATGCAGCATTAATTTCCAGTGTCTGGGCCACCTCAGAGTTTGAGCTGTGCTAGGAAATCCTCCCCTGTTAACTGGCCACGGTAGCCAAGCCTGGCAGCAACAGAGCATCACCGAGAATGAGCAGTGCTTGGTGGCCCCTATGTGGTGGGTGAATCTACCTGAATTTACAGGTAATAATGGCAGAGTGGCTGTGGGAACACTCTGAAACACCCCATGAGAGGGAGACATGAGAGGCAGCCACCTTTTTGCTCCTCAATTCCACTTTCTTGTATTGCTCTGGGCGAGAGTTGGTGGCAGAGATGAGGTCCACGGAAGGCATTTTTCAGGGCAGGAGAAAGTATGGGAACCTAAGGAAAGCCCATCAAAGACCAAGTGTGTATCTAGTTCCTTGGGAAGGATGATTCCTGACCACACTGTTTGCGGTCTTGCCCTTGTTAAATGCTCTGTATCTCGTGGAAATTTCCACTGTGCTGGCTGTCTCTGGTTTTCTGCTGGGGTGGGTGGGCGCAGGGGAGGTAGATGAATGAACTGTTACTCTCTGTCCACCTCCTGGGTGCTGGGCTTTTCTGTATCTGGTGAATCCTCTATCTTAGTGGACCTTTGCAGTAACCCTGTGAGACAGACAGTTATCTTCATTTGTCACTGAAGAAAACCAAGACTCAGAGTGGCCAAGTGATGTGTCCTAAGTCACACATAAAATTAGCAACAGTTAATCGATCTTCTGGCCGCATGCCCACTGCTCCTTCCTCTAGCCATCAAAAACTTCGGCTTTCTGGGATGTGTAGGGAAAGACAGCTGGCCCAAGGCTGCCAGCCCAGCACTGAACATGAGTTCTGTTGTCTCCTGAGATGTGTTCAGCCAAGTTCCCACGGGGATCATCCCACGGGGACATTGAAAGATGGAGAGAATGGCCAGGTGTGAAGGGAGATTTGGAGGGTGGACAGAAGAGCCTACCAGACACCATCCGGTAGAGGGCTGATGAGGAGGCTGCGTGGAAGTCTCGGGAGGGCAGATCCTACAGCTGAGGAGGCTGAGCAAGGGCTGTTGCTAAGCATCTCCTGCATTCTGGAGTTGCACTCACATTTATGGTCGATGACGATGAGAAACACTTCTGACTACAAATGAGAGAAAACACAGGATACAGTGGCTTGAACCATAGGGTCGTTTGGTGTTCACTTAAAGGAAATCTGGAAGTACATTGTCCAGTACCTCATTTAAGCCACCAAAGACTTGGGCTGTAGTCGGTTATCTTCAGGGGATCATACTTTCACCCTCAAGCTGGATTCTAATCCTACACACACATTTCTATTTCTTCAAAGCAGGAAGAAAGGGGTTCAGGGTGGGCTCTTACTGTGCCAAAGTGCATCTTCCCCTTTCATTAGAAAAATACGACCTTCCTCAGAAGCTCCATGCAGACTCCTCTCTGTCTTATTGGCGAGAGCTAGGTCACATTCCACCTTTTGGACAATCATTGACAAGGAGAGGCGGAATACCATGAGACCAATTAAGACTCGCTTCCTGGAGCTAGGGAATTGGTTTATGTTTTCTGAAATTAAGGGGTTTCCACCCACTGAATATAGGATGTGGCAGCAGAAAAGACAAGGAAAGCTGTGGGGTAGGTGATGGGAAGTATCTGGTGTTATCACTCTAGGCCGCTTGAGTGGCTTCCTTTCCATAGATTTCAGGAGGCACATGTTGGTAGGTAGCAAGAGAGCATGTGGGTGTCTGGTCAAGAGCTTCAGCAATGCCCACACTCCAAAAAGCCAGGCTACCAACGAGGGGTAGACTGAGCTCACTCCTGACATCTGACACCAGCAAAGCATTCTATTCTCTGGGCCCCAATTTCCATTATCAAGAGGCTAGACCAGAGGTCTCTGAGGGCCTTTCCCCAGAGTCATGGACCACCCCGTCTCGGGTGGCCTTCTGCTTGTGCCAGATATTGCCCCTTATCCGGCCCCCATCCCCGTTCTGCACGCAGTCAGCTCAGAGCCTGTTCCATGCACCCTCTCCCTGCTCCCATCTGGGGCTCAGCCACTTCAGAGGGCCATCTCAGGCCTTCCCCCCAACCATGTCTTGCCTCTAACATTCTGTAGAGAGGTTCTACCTTAGACCCTCAAGCTCTCTCTTAGTATCTGAAGCAGACACTGGGGCCCGAGGTTAACTGAACGCGTGATCATTATGACCAGGATTGCTCTCTTAACATATTTTTCCGGGTCTTATGACTCTATAAAGATTCTACACATTGCAAAGGCCAAGTCCCCAGGCTCCTCACCTGCTGGTCCCTAAATCGGGAGGTCCTGAGGGCAAGCTGAGGTCTTCCTTGAGGAAGTGCCTGGACATGCCTCTCTGGGCGGGCCAGTGAGTGGGACATCTGCCTGGTAGAGGCGGAGCCTTCTTCAAACGCCTCTTGCACACTATTCAGGAGCTTTTGCTCTGGACTTCAAACAGGACATTAACCCAGAGCACAGAGTCCAGTCCTTGAATAAGAATGGTTTTGGTAAGACCCTCAATGGCATGGCCTTAATTTGTAAAACCAAAGACCAAATACTGGGTTCTTTGGTTAAGAACTACAGCTGGTTGTCCCATTCTTAGTGCAAAATAGCTCCTTCCAGGTAGTCTCTGCCTAGTCCGACAGTCTCTTAAAAGTCTCATCTCTCAACCTACAAGGGAAACTTTTAATGTCTTCACATTAAAAAAAAGAAGTTTCATCCCGATAAATCTTGCAGTTTGCGGGATAAGCTTTTACATTACGCAACCAGAAGCTCGTCGTTTCAGGTTGAAATCTTTGCAATCACATTTCCAGTTTATTTTACTGGTGTCCTGGGCCAGGACTCAGGAACTTACTTCCCTGCCCCAGCAACACGTTCCATGTGCTGTCCTGATCTGCTGCCCAAGAGCGCGCTTCAACCTGCAGAGTCACAGCCACCTTCTGCTGTCAGTACGCCCTTGATTCCAGCTCTCAAGGGTAGAGACATATTAAAATTCGGTCTCAGAGCATATTTTTATCCAATCGAGAATTTAAGGGGTTGGGGATGTAGCTCAGTGGTAGAGACCTTGCCTTGCAAGTGCAAGGCCCTGAGTTCGATCCCCAGAAACCGCATAAAAAAAAAAAAGGCTTTAAAACTGTTTCATAATAAAAATTTAATATGAACACAATACCAGAAATTCCAACAATTACAAAAAGTTTTGAGACGTGCTCCCATTTTAGATTTTGAGTCCCATATCCCCTTCAGAAAGGCAACCAAGGCCAGCAGTTTCTGGCATATCCTTCTAGAAACAAAACATGAATATTAGGTAAAGGTATAAATTCCCTTTCTTAGAAAAGGGAGCATACTATATGTATCTTTTTTATTCAATAGGTAATTTTGTCTTTAAATTGGGATAAAATTAAATTTAGTGAATAGCATTGGCCTTAAGTGTACAATCCAATAATTTTGACAATTGCATACACCGTGTAATTAATATCCCGATTCTATCACTCTGCAGAGTTCTTCCTGCCCCTTCCGGTAATCTGCTCCTCTTCTGGGCAAGCAGGTTCTGATTTCAGTCAGCAGAGACTGGTTTTGTCAGTTGAACTTCACAGATAATAGAATCCTACAACACATGTTTTTTTTATGTCCAATTTTGCTTAACAAAACACTTTTGAAATTCATTCCTGTTGCTGTGTGTATCTGATGATTCCTTTTATTGTTGTCCCTAAGTAGCATCCCATTGTATGAATATAACACAATTTGTCTATTTCTCTGTTGGTGGACTTTTGGGCCATTGCAGTTAGGGGGCATTACAAATAAAGGGGTTATAAATGGCTCTGTACAAGTCTTTTTGTGGGCATATGTTTTTATTTCTCTTGGATGTGCGCCTAAGAGTGAGTCTTGGTTTTTTCAAGTTGTTTGATATTCCACTCTAAGTATGTACTGCGGAATAAATGAGTCCCCTGTTGATGGGCAGTTAGGTTGTTTCTGGTGTATTGCTAATGCTGTCATAAACAAATCTGTGTATGTATCTTTGTGTGCCTATGTGTGAATAATACTTTCCTAGAATGACACGCTGGGTCAAGAGATGCATATTTAATTCTGAGACAGATGTTGCCAAATTCCTTCCCGAGATGCTGAGCTAATGTATATTCCCAAGAATTGGGGGTGAGCTCTGCTCTCACATACCCTTAGCCACTCTACTAAATCATAATCTTTGCTCATCTGATTGTTGAAAAATGTTGTCTCACGACTTTTATTTGTAATTCTTTGTCTTTTTTTTTTTTTTTTGGTGGTGCTGGAACCCTGCTCATGATAAGCACGTGCCCTGCCACTGAGCTGCACCCTCAGCCCTACATTTCTTCAAGTTTTAAGGCTGAATATTCTCCAAATGTTTATAATCTATTTATTTATTTTTTTGGTGACATCCCTATCTTTTGCCTATTTTCTCTAGAAATTTTTGAAAAATACCATCTCATATTCATTTTAAAGAACTTTTTATATATTAAAGAAATGAGTCATTTGTCAGGAATTGTTATATGTTAAGATCTTCTAAGGTTTATTCCTCTTTTTCACTTTTCCCCTTGGCTGGTTTCACATATTTTTCCATAACAATTTCTGAATCAGCTTCTCCAGTGTCAAAAAACTCTGGCTCCCTGGTTAGCATTTACCTCTCTGGCTGTCTCTCCTGTTCCTTTTCCCCGCGTTCACTCCAGGGTTTCGTGACCTTAGCTCTGCTGACATCTTGGACTGAATAATTCTTTATTGTAAGGGGCTGTTTCGTACACTGTAGGACATCAAGATGCATCCTGACTTCTATTCACTACATGCCAGTAGCAACCCTCTCCCCACATCTAACCGTGACAATGAAAAATGTCTCCAGTCATTGCCAAATGTCTCCTGGAGGGCAAAATCACCCCAGACTGAGAACCACTGATTCCCTCTGTTCCAGCAAGACTAACCTTCTTGTTATCTCTAGTATGAAAAGTCTACTCGTGTCCCTACCTTGCCTTAAACCTTTGTTCAAATATACTTCTCAGCCCATTTTAAATTACAACTCTCCTACCTGCCCCACATCCTCCATTCCACCTGACTTTTCTCTATTGCACTTTTCATCTTCTAACATACTATGTAATTTACTTCTTTACTTTTTTTTTTTTTTTACTTCTTCTATGTCTTGTCTGTCTCTCCTCCATTTCTAAGAATGTAAGCCCTGTAAAGGCAGTTTTTGGTGTGTCTGTTTTGGTCACTGTTGGATTCCTCGTACCTCTAGCACATCTGGCACACAGGGGTGCACAGTATATACTGGATGAATGAATGCCTCGGGATGGTTTATGAGATTAAATCAGGCGAGAAATGGTAACTTTACAATGTTATGTCCTACACAAGAAAACTGTGTTTTCTTTCATTCTCTTCCTGTGATGTTTTAAAAGGTTTTTGTTTTTGTTTTTGGGTACTCGGGATCAAACCCAGGGCCTTATCCTTGCTAGGCAAGCACTCTATCACTAAGCTAAATCCCTGTGTTAGTTAGATCTTCAGAGCCAATGGTTCCAAGAGAGCAGATTTAATAGGGGACATTTACAGTATTCATCCAGAAGCCAAATGCAGAAGGTGCCATGTCCATCTAGGCACTGGAGACCTAAAAGATCCAGTTGAGGGCTGGGAGCCCACAGCACTGTCTCACGTACGTCCGTGTCTGCACATGATGGCTAGAGCCAGGAAACGATCCTTGCAGCAGAGATGACAACCAGAGCTCCTCCGAAGCAACAGCAGCCATCCTCGATGACAGCAAGGCCCCGAGCTCCTTCCTCAATGAGGACAGCCGAGTTCCTTTCGGAAGAACCAGCTGCAGCAGAGCTTCTCCTGGGAAACAGCCCGCCAACTACCTACGGCTCCCACTCTGTCTTATGTTGCATCAACAACAACCCTCAGGTGGATCTCGTACACCCAGCATCACATCAACTCAGTGCAGCTGGGTGTTCTGGCTCAAGTTGACCATATTAGATCCACCACAATCCCCTACCCCAAAAGCTTTTTTACAAATGAGAAATTTTGGGGAAAATTTTTATTATAATAAACATGGGCACAGCCTTTCAAAAATTTTCGTCTTAGTGGATTTGGGGAGCTAAACTGCCTGACTTACTGTGATGGGTATTGTCTGTTCTCAGGGGCCCAGGCCTCTGGGACTTCCCTCCATGGGTGATCCTCGGGCCTAGTGTCTGGAGGTACTCAGTCAGGGTCTCCCTTCCTCATCACCCAGCCCAAAGTCCTTAACTCACAGCTCCTACTGTAGCTGCTAGGGCAACCCACATGTTCATTTTCTCCTTTTCCCTAAGAGAACCGTAGCTGAAGGCCACCAAAGAGACATAGTTCAAAGCAATCCCACTGAGAGGGGTTTTCCCCAAAGAACCAAAGGCACCAGCTCTAGAGGGTCAGCTCCTGGAAAGGGCACCATGGTGTACCCTGAATTCCTCCCTGTAAAAAGAGATGCTTGTCTCTGCATTCTTTAGGCAAGATGACAAACAGGCTGAGGCGATTTACCTTTCCTGGCCAGCTCTCTAGCCCAATAGAAAACACCATTGGTGGGGTGATTTCTCACACCCACACTGTCTTCACCGTGGAGGAGAGAGGAGGAGAGACCTGACTTTGATAGGCTCTGAGAGGTCAGGGGTGAAGGGGCCTCTTCTGTCCTCCCAGATTTCCATGCAGGCCCCTCCTGTCCAGGCCTGAATTGTTGGAGGCCTGGCTGGACTCTGTACTCTCCTCTCTGGCTGTGGTTCCTTGCCAGGCAATGGACACAGCGACCCTTCCAAGGTCTGAGGACTCTCTCATGACTCTCCGTGCCAGCCACGCTGCTCCTCCCACAGTCTTCTTGCTTGCAGTGCAGAGAAGGATGCTTGCCAGGACCATGTGAGTTCCACCCTACTCCAAGGTAACTCGGACTGTGCCTGAGGCACCCTCCAGAGGGCCTGAAGCTGTGACCTGGAGTCACTCAGGGCAGGAGTGAGAATTCAGCACTGAGCACCAAAAAGATGAGAGGGTTCCCCTGCTCTTAAGTCAACAGCAAATGAGATGATGTTTGTGAGTTAACACCATTGACATTGACTGTTGGCATGGAAACTCCTATCCGGTGTCCTGCCTGTACCCCAGCTCTGCCTCTGTGACCCCCGCCTCTATGGAAACCCCAGCAGCCCTCTCAAAGCCCAGAACTCCAAGACCTGGTGGGCAGCTCTGGGCTGTTCAGAGGCTTGGCAGGCCAGGCCCACAGCCTGCAGGGCGTTTGGGAGCAGGCTTCTGCCCGCTGCTGGGCTGCGGCAGTGTCCTGCGGTTCACCACTTCACATTTATAGCTACAGCGCGTCTCAGTTTACTGTGTCTGCAGTGGGAGGCCTGGCTCTCTGGAAACCGCAGCTGTGGTTTGCTGGGTGTCTGCCTGAGTGTGGTGCTGTGAGGGAGGCTTGGGCTTGGGCTTGTCCTGATCCCTTTTCGGGAAGCTCACTGGGCTGCCTGTGCATGGAGGGTCCCTTGGTACGCTCCCCCAGTCCGGTGTTCTGTTAGGAGCAAGATCACTATAGTAGGGTGGGTGCTCCTTGGGACCCCTGAGGACACAGGAATAGATGAGAGTCATGAGACTGGAGAAGGGACAGGCAGTGAGTGACAAAGGTCCTCTTGGCCCCCATGATGCCATGGCTAGTGATGTTTTCAGAGCCACTGGCTCCTCTTCTGCTGCCAGGAGTCAAACTGGGCCCATCTGGGTGCTTACAAAACTGGGGCTGAGTCGCCTGGTACTTGAGCTTTGATGCGTGCTCAAAATGACTTTGAGGAAAGTCAGAAAACATCAAGAACTTTTTTTTTTTTTTGAGACAATTGCTCCCGCCTCTGCCTCCCGAGTGCCGGGATTACAGGCGTATGCCACCAGGCCTGGAAACATCAAGAACATTTTTGAGCCAGGTGTGGTGGTGCACACCTGTAATCTCAGCACTCGGGGGTGCTGAGGGTGGAGGATTGCTGCGAGTTCGAGGCCAGCCTGAGCTACACAATGAGTTCAGGCCACAGTGAAATCTTGTCTCAAAAAATCAAAAAAAGACACAAAACAAAAAAACATTTCTGAGCTACAAGTCTGCTGCCCTGGAATTTGGATTTCTTTCCCTGCCCTGGACCTTCCCTGCCTCACACCATGACTCAGGTTTTCCTCTGCACAGAACGCTCCCTTTGGCCATGAGGAGTCTGAGGCTCAGAGGGGTGTAGATGTCGGAGGTAGGTGAGGTCTCTAAACACTGGCAAGTGCAATGGACTCTGGTTCCAAAAGCCCATCTCTGCACCGTGGCCTTGTGTGTTGTCTGAACTAGGGAGTAGGGTCTGTTGGCCCTGGAGAAGCAGGGCCTGGCTCCTCTGTGCCTCCAGCTGTGAGCCTGTACCACTCTGATCAGTGAAAAGACTGATTCCCTCACAGACCGACTTCCTGCTTGGCCCCACTCCCACCCCCATACAGACCAGGGCCCTGGGTCTGGCTCTGACCTCTCCTCAGTAACTCCTGGATGAGCGAGGGAAGGTAGGAGGGAGTCTGGGGCCAGGCGGGAAACAGGCCCCGGGGACATCTGGAAGCTCACACCCTGCAATCGAGGGAAACCCCAGAGGGCAAATGGGGAGGAGAGGGAGGGCAGGTAGGGCCATGATTACTGGGTAGGGTGTAGAAGGGCCCCACAGGAGGGCAGGGCTCACCTTGAGGAGGTAAGGCAGGAGGGCTGCAACCTATAAATGGAACAGGTTGTCACATAAATAGGACACCTTTGGGTGTGTTTCTTTTTCAAAGTTAGTATTTATTTCAGTGTTTCTTCCTTGGCAAACAGTCTTGGCATGCCAGCACCTGGTGGTTTCAGCCCAGTGACATGGGCAGCTGGCTAGTTCAGGTCATGGTAGCCATAATGCGGGTTTGAAGCAGTATTTAGAGGTGAGTGTGTGTGTGTTAGAGTATGTGTGTGAATGTGTGAGACAGTATGTATGTGTGCACATACACTCACACATTTGCAACTGCAAAGAGCATTTCAGTTCCACTTTTAGTGACCCCTGTCCTGCTAGATTCCTGGTCTGTGCTGAGGGCTGGGATCCCAGAGTAGAACCAGGCCCTGTCTCTGTGCTGGAGGACAGACCCAAGTCAACAATCATGCTACAGACTGTATAGGTGAAGTTAAACTAGCCTTGACCTGGGTGCACCAGAAAAGGCTTCATAGGATGGATTCTGGGCAGAGATTTGAAAATGAGTAATTTTCAGGCTTTCCTTTTTTCTTACAAAGAACAGTTACTGAGTAGCTACCATGTGCCATATGTTGACCTAATAAGAAAGACACAGGATATAGGTCCTGCCTGGAAAGTCTAGCAGCAGATAATCATGTGGATGGTGACAATACAATGCCTCAAGAGTAAAAACAGGTGTTCGATCCCCGGCACCACAAAAAAAAACAAAAACAAAAACAAAAACAAAAACAAAAACAGGTGTATGTGCAAGATACATTGAGATGAGCAGGAGGGACCATCACTCTATGTAGGGATATGACAGCAAGGGCTTGTGCAAGGAGTTGACTTGTCCTGTGGTTTAGTGGGAACAGGGGAGCAGTATGTACCATAAGTCCCACTAGGAGACTTCCTTAGGCCTAAGTGCTTAGCAAGTTACCAAGGGAGCTGGAGCAGACAAAGAGCTTTGGGGGCAGGACTGGTGGTTTCAGGCCGGTTCCCTGTGAGCTGTGCGATCTGGGGGTGTTTGCAGAACTGGGTTCCAGCTTCACTCCTTCACTTATGAGCTGGCTCAAGCTGCACACTTTACTTCTCTGAACTCTGTGTCCTCATGTGTCAAGTAGAAATTTCAACTGCACTGGTCACACCTACATGGCAAGGTGATGTGAGAAGTAATTGAGAAGGTATGCGTGAAGGGCCTCAGATAGAGCTGGGCCCTGAAGCTTATGGATGAATGGGGGCTGTTTCTCTCCTCTCCAGGAATACAGGGAGGCTGAACCAGGCTTGGGAGGGCCACATGGAGGAAAGGCAGGCAGCCCTCCTGAGCCCTGCTGGGTCTCCAGGTCAGTGAGTGGGGACCCTTCCACTCTTGCTTGCTCAGTCTGGGCTGTCATTGGGGGACAGAAATGACATTCTCTGGTAGATCCACTGGGAAGGAAACCATGATAGGCCCAGGAATGGTTGGTCACAGGGGCTCCTTCGATTTCCTTCCTTCCTCTGCCTGCCTGCCTGCCTGCCTGCCTACCTTCCTCTTCCGTTCCTTCCCTTCCCCTTCTCTTCTTTGCTGAACTAAGCCCCTTTGTGTGATACCAGCCTGTCTGTGACAACTGGTACACCAAACATCCAGGACTTGGTCCACCCTCACCCCCTCTCTCCTCAAACCACTGCCCAACCCAGGACATGGCCTAGGGAGCGCAATATTCAGAAGTCTTCCAGGACGGAGTAGCTCTGAAACAGGCCTGACCAAGGATAGTTCTCACCTTGGCTCTCCAGGCCCCTAGTTCAGACTGAGGCCCAGGACTAGTGTTGTGGCAACACCACAGCATCCCACCTATTCACAAGCCATCCGTGGTCTCTCAAAAACCTGGTGCTGACTTGGCGTTTGAGCAGGCTGCCTGGCAGAGACTCTGACAAGATGGGCCTTGTGAAAGCCTTGTTACCTGCCAGTGCTCAGCGTCCAAAATAGAATCTCGAAGGGCAGCAAACCCTTTAATTCAATGTGTCCCAACAGCAGGTCGGTGTGGGGATAACTATGATCTGACTGGTCTTGAGCTATAATTATGGAGTCAGTATAAAAAATTATAGGCATTGTGAGGGCTTGTTTTAAATATAACGTAATCCATACCGTCCTCTCTCTTATTTGCTAGATTTGAGGTAAAGTCTTTGGCTGTTGGCATAGGTTTTGCCTGACGTGTAGCAGATAAAAATGGCTCTTTTCCAGAGGAGAGGGCATGGTGGGAGGCCTCCCCAGATCCCTGGAGTTTCCTGCCTCCTGCGTGAGGCAACCACACGCATGTCCTCATCTGTGCCTGTCCTCTGTGCTGATCACATGATCTGTACATTGTGTCTCCAGTGTCCCCGCAAGCCAGGCCAGCAGAAATGTCTCTGTAAAACTTGGTCTTAATGCCTAAGAATTCCTTAACGGAATCCCTCTGTCCAACTTCCCTCCTAACGAACAGCAATTATCGATTAGAGGTAAAGAAGAAGGGCCCTGGAGTCTGGCGCACAGGCCCAAACTGGGCCTCGGCCTCATACAAGCTGCAGGACTCTAGGCAGTTTCTTCAGTGAATGTGCTGCGACTGTCCAGCCAGAGAGTGCGGTAGCACCTCTTGCCTGACATGGGAGTTGCTACAAAGTCAGAGGTGACATACTTCTACCGTGGCCATGTGTGTGTCCCCTTTCCTCTCTAAGCCTCGACTGACCTGCCATTAAAAGGAAGCAGTAGACTCACTTTCAAATCAGTACATGTTTTCTAAATGGTATTCTTTGGTATAGCTGATGGTGTGTGGCAAGGTGGGCAGGTATTAGTCCAGCCTTTCAGAAAAGCAAAGTAGAAATACCCATACAGAGTTTTAAAATATTTCTATATGCTGTGGCTAAAAAAATCAAATTGTAGACAAAAATTTATGTGTAAAGATGTTTACCATAGCCAGGTGTGGTGGCACACACCTGTGATCCCAGCACTCAGGAGGTTGAGGCAGGAGGATCACTGCAAGGTCAAGGCCTGCCTGGGCTACATAGTGAGTCAGCTTGATCTACACAGCGAGACTCTGTCTCAAAAAAATAATAATAAGAAGAAGAAGAAGAAGAAAGAAAGAAAGAAAGACCTTACTGTGTTTCCATATTCTTGAAAATCTAAAAATGCCCAGCATTTGAGGAACAGTAAGTGATATGTGCTCATCTGAAAGATTATTATGCAGGACTGGGGACATATGTCAGTGGTAGAGCAATTGCCTAGCTTGTGGAAGACCTGAGTTCAATATCTACTACCAGAAGAAAAAAAGACTATTATGCAGTCATTAAAAGTGTTTAGGAAGACTATTTCATTATGTTGAAAATGCTTATAATCCAAACAAAGCAGATACAAAAGCATATATGTGGTATTAGTAATAACAAAAATATAGATGAGCATAGAAAAAAGTTGAAATAGAAATATAACAGCAGTTATCTTTGATATTTTCTTCTTTATAATTGTCTATTTTTCCAAATATCCTGGAAATTGGCATGCTGTGTTTGTGTAATAATAATTCTTTTAAAGGCTGAATGCTAAAAGTTAATCAAAACAATAGAGTAAGAATTTAAAATCTGAGTTACGTCCTGGCTTTGAACAATCCGGGCCACTAATGCTCTGGGACTGCTGACAGGCTCCTTGAGCGGACTGTAGAGACCCAAACTCTCAGGGCCTGTCTGCCTCATGACCAGCAGCAATGGGGCAGGTGCGGTGCCAGAAGTTAGCAACTGGCTTGCCTCTGAGGGTTCACCAAGCGCACCCCCCCAGACGTCCCTCCAGGCCAGTCGCCTCTTCCTCACCTCTTTCCGAAACTCCACAAAGTCCCTGGAACTACAAGAGCCCTCCTCTGGGCCTGCTAGGCCGTGGAGTGCTAACGACCCTCTGTCTGCCTAAGTCCAAGAGGGTTTCTTCCTGAGAGGTGAGCTCTATCTGCCACCTCAAGTAAGGGACTTGCTGGAGCAACAGGCAGCCAACTGGGGCCAGGGTACCCTGGGTGGGCCCCTCTGCTGTCCTCATCTCTGGAATGAGGATGACACTCACTGGCTCTTTCAGAACACACATTCCCAACTGCCCAGCCCTGCAGTCCCATCTGGAGAGTTGCCCTAAGGTGGGACACCTATAACAATTCACTGAAGGGGGTCACTGGGAGACATGCCCAGCTATTTCTTCAGTCTCAGAGCACTGGATCTGACCCAGCAGCAGGTCAGCTCAGGTGAAGCCACCTGGAGACATAAAAGGGGCTCTCGATGAGGTGGAAGGAAGGGCACCATCTGAATTCAGAAATGTAGCTCAGGTGAGGGAGGCCTCAAAGGCCAGAGCCCAGAGCCTAGTGTTGGATCTCTGTGCCCAGGGTCTGGTAGCAACTTATCAGGACTTGGTTGGGACCTCCATAGATCAGCCACATGCCTGGCCAATTAAAACCAGAGAAGAGCTGAGAGACAGAGACAGGCTTAAAAGAGAGAGCAAGGGCTGGGGATGTAGCTCAGTGGTTAGAGTGTTTGCCTAGCAAGCACAAGGCACTGAGTTTGATCCCCAGCACCAAAAAAAAAGAGATAGAGCAAGAATGACAGCCAGCCACAGGCAGGCAGAAAGAGTGGCTGAGAGGCAGCAGGGAAGCCATTACCAAGAGTAGACTTACATCAGCACCTACAGACAGGCTCACCCTCACTATAATCAGGGAAATGGAAATTAGAGCAACCCTAATGTGGCATTTTACACCTACTAAATTAGCAAACATTAGCAAAATTATAAAGTCTCATACTGTTGAGGCTGTGGTAAAACCAGTTTAAACAACTGCCAGCAGCAGTGTGAATTAGCACAACCTTTTAGGGAAGAAATTGGGCAGCAGGGTTCCAAAGGTACTAAAATGCTTATATCTTTATGGGTAGTAATTCCATTCCTGGGAATACGTTGCAAGGAAGTAACAACCCGAGAGGTCTGTACCTAAAAATGACAAGCACACCCACCAGGCTATAGGCTGCCACTGTGAATACCTTTAAAAACAGAATAGGAGGGATTCTTAAGTGAAGATAAGCAAAAAAGAAAAGCATATGTACATTAAAATTAATAATTATATAAAAATAGCTGCCTGAAAGAATAAGATGGCTCCATGCTTTCTAGTGAACAGTGAACGGTACTTGATTCTGACTTCTCAGCCAGCTGTTCCTGTCTTCCAGGAAGCAGCCTGCCCTGCTGCTCCCTGTCTGGAGCAGCCCAGACCATGAAGCCTAATCCGCAGACCTCAGGCTGGCAGGGCGAGAGCCTCGGTGGAGACTGCCCTCCCAGCCAGCTCATGCAGGTGGCAACAGGGGATTTGGAGAGGGGCTTTTGAGTCACACCCGCTGAGGTGTGACTCTGACGTCACATCTCGAGAGGTTGAACCAGAAAAGAAGAGGAATGGTGGGTTTGGGTCTTCATTTAAGAAAAGGGATAAAGTGGTTTGCAGGTTCTGAAGTGTCTTGCTATTTGCAAGCACAGCAATCTGCTTAAGCCAGCCTGACGTCTGGATGCCCTGCTGGAGCATCACCAGGTGAAGGCAGCTTAGAACAGATTGAAGGCAAAAGAAGGAGGGAGCCTGGATCATGTCTCCTGGCCTGCTCCCTCCAAGAGTGGGCACGATCTGACACTGAACTTGAATCACACGGTTCTGTACCTTCTCCCAGCCCCTAGTACCATCACAGAAGCTGGCAGTCAGTGGGTATTTAGGCAATTGCGGGTGGGAAAGGCAAGGGGGACAAGATCATGCAGTATATGAATGTGCATGTATCAACACACAATTCCTTCTTTATTCAAAGCCTGTTTCAATTTCCAAATGTGCCCCTAATCATGTTCTGGGGATGTTACACCCCTTGTGCCTACCCTGCTTTCTGCCAGGAGATGCCCTGTCTTAGAGAGGCCAGGAACAGTCAGTGACCATGGCCCTGTCCAGACAAGCCTAACCTTGTTCGTTCATTCCACTGACAACCGCCGAACACAAAGAGGCTTTATGATAGTCCCTGCCCTTGATATGCTTTCAATCTCATGGGAGAGACAGGGGTAAACAACGAAGAATAATTCATGGAGCAATCCCACAGATGCTGTAAAAAGAGGTAGCAGCAGGGGCCAGGGGGATGTGAACACTGAGGAAACGGGCTCAGGCTGGGGGAAAGGACCTGCCAAGGCTCCTGGGGGACAGGCAGGACTTTACCTGTCACAAGGAGTACTGGAGGCCTAGGGGCAAGTGCAAGACCACCGTGGCCTCTCAGCTGCTTGTCCAGGAACCCACTGATGGCTTTGGCTCAGTGCCAACCAATGGCTCAGCCTGAAGTGGACAGCGCAGTGGTGATCTCGGCCTGTGTCTGAATTGCTGAAGGCCCTGCAGTTGTTCTCGGACATTTATTTACTCATTTGTTCATTCTTCAAACATTACTGCATGCCTGTTCTGTGTCAGGCACTACTGCAGGTTTGGGGAGATCTTGATAAACAAGTCAAAGTCCTTGCCTTCCCATGGGGAAGATAAGACAATAATGACTAAATAATATAAGTGCACATTATGTTAAGTACTGTGGAGAAATATCAAATAAGGGTTGGTAGATAAGTGAAAAATGTGGGGAAACTAGAAGGAATATTTAATCATCGGAAACTTCAGTGGGAAGCTATATTTGATCTGACACCTAAATGATATGAAGAGGAAAACCATTCAAAAATTTTGGGAAGGGCATTTTTGGCAAAGTACTTGGCAAATGCAAAGGTCCTGAGGCAGGAGCGAAGTTGGCATACTTAAGGATAAGTATGAAGGCCATTAAGGTGGGTATGTTAGTCTTCTCTCACTATACTAAAATATCCAAAATACTTCAAGGAGAAAAGGCTTATTTTGATTCATTTTAGAGGTTCTAGTCCAGTGATGGTGAACCTTTTAGAGCATGGCTGGACATCGGGTCACACTGAGTGCTTTTCACTGAGTGTGCTTTTAGCAACATGTGGCTAAGAGCGAGAAGTGCCTAGAGGATGGAATGCCCAGGGAGACCTGGTGGGAGAACTGAAGACCAGGTTAGGCACAGGGTGGGAACCAGGGAAGCCCCAAAAGTATTTGAGGAAGGAGGTGAATGAAGATGTGGCATGTGTTTAAAAACATAATTTTTGAAGCATTTTGGAGATGGATCAGAAGAGAAGAAAGGAAACCAGGCTAACAGATGACAGAATTCTGAGCAAAGGCAATAGTTCTGGGTCTGACTTCAAAATCAAAAGCAGGGGTTGGGGATTTAGCTTAGTGGTTGAGCACTTCCTACCAGGTACACTGCTCTGAGTTTGATCCCCAGCACTCTCTGCCCCCCCCCAAAAAAGCAAAAGCACAAGGATCCATTGCTGACTTGCAGGTGGGGTGGGGTAATTGTGAGCAAAAAGCCAAAGGTAATAGAGTTTTCTACCAGGTAAACTAGGCAGGCAGCACTGTTGTGGGAAGGCAGGCAGAGGTATGTGGGAATGTAGCCAAAGAATGGTGGGGAGTCAGGGATAAGAGGCAGCTATGTGTCTTGGACTTCTTTAACAGAAGATGAATCTAGTTCATCCAGGACAAGACCTCCTGGCTGTGAAGGTCTAGTGCTGAAGAAAGAGGTCTGCAGTCAAGCAGATGACACTGTGAGTGCTGGGGTAGTTTGCAAAGTGACAAAACAAGGCCATTGCAGGGTTTGGGGTAGGAGGAAAGGACACAGAGAAGATGGGATCAGAGGGTCCAAGTTCAGGCTCATGGAAACAAATGTCAGGGAAAATCTGGAGAAAGAGGGAGTTCTTCCCGTATCAAATGCTTCAGGGAAGCCAGGGATTGAAAAGAGGCCAGTGGATCTGATATTGGGACTAACAGGAAGAGACATGGGGAGGGCAGTGTTGTGGGGAGGGGGGAGACAATCGGGATGGGGAAACTTTGGCAGTGAGTGTACACGGCTGTTTGAAGACTCTAGGAGAGAACTGTACAAGATGAGCTGTGGCTAGGGGTGGGGTGGGGTGGGTTGGGCAAGAGGCAAAGAAATGGTGAGTCTAGTTTGGGCAGAGGAGCAATGAAACACTTAGGTGTGACATAGGTGAGGGAGCAGAAAGGGAAAAGGCCAAAGACCATGATGAGGGAGATGGGACCCAGGGACCTCTGCCTCCTTTACCCCTACTCCAACCTCAGGCTGCCTGGGACCTTCTAGGCCTCTTGTACAATGCAAACCCAAATTCCCTCTGCCTATGTCCTCCTAAGTGGTTGCCTGACCTTGGTCTGTTCTTGTGGAAAGAGAGCACTCACCAGAGTGCGAGCGGCAACAGCCCAGCCCATCACAGGATGAGCTCAACCATCAGAAATTTTCCTTACAGATCTGACACGATGTGGCATACTGTCATGGTTTCTGTGGGGCTGGCTGATGGGTACTTCTTTCTAAGTCCATAGATTTAAGATTTGAGAAATACATTTTATCCAAATGTATTTGATACATTTGATAGATTTGATAAATTGGATAGGTTTGATAAATATACTTCTTTTTTCTGAGCCCAAATGCATCTCTACAGCTTTTCACCTTTTGATTCTGACAGTCTTCCAGGCAGCAGAATGCACCAGTGTCTACCTGGTCTTCCTGTCTAAGGTTTGAACATACCCTGCTCTCCTGACGACCTCCAGGATTTCTCCCGAGCACACTGTACTGACTACCCTCAGAAGTGGATGCAGTACAGTGAGGACTAGGCGTCTATTCCTCCTCCACAGCAGCAGCTAGTGATTTTCAGAGTATAAGCCCCGCAGCCGGCCAGCTTGGGTTTGCATTCTGTCCCTGCTTCTGCCTGGCCAGGAATGCTGGGCAAGGCACTGAGCCTCTCGCCCCAGTGTCCTGACCTGTCTTACTTGGATGTGAGGAAGGCATGAGTTAGAATACACAGAGGGCTTCCAACGATGCCTGGGGGAAAGTGAGCACTCGGTGCACTTGTAGTCACGCGCCTCTGGGATGGGGATGTTGAAATGTCCCTCCAGAACTAGGGGAGGACAGGAGGGTCCTCCCTGAATCATTGTGGGCATGCTTTGTGCTTTGATTTTCCAATTTGAACATGGCTATAGTCCCATCCTGACTCACAGGACCTTAAGAAAAACTATGTATATCTGAAGTATCTCCAGGGGGTTAAAAAAAATCTAGAGACAATAATCAAACCTGGGAATGGGGCCTGGAAACTGACGGTAGCAATGCCACATGAAGAGTATCACACGGCCTGCAGGACCAGGGTACTTAGGTTGTCTCACTCAAGCTGTCACTCCTAGTGGCAACCTGGGTTGGATTTTCTGTTAAAAACCTCAGGTGGGCTGGGGTATAGCTTAGTGAGGGAGCATGTGCCCAGCATGCATGAGGCCCTGGGTTTAATCCACAGGTCAGTAAAAAGGAAAAAAAAAAAAAGTAACCCCAGGCTGCCGAGGATAGAAGTCCCTCGTGGCCTCTGCTGCCATGCCAGGACCGTCTGATCTCTGCTGTCTACTGTCTGGTATGGGGCAAAGTTATAGACATGGTCTCAGATGGTGTGCTTTTCTCCCAATGTTTTTTTTTTTTTTTTACAGAGACTCTCAGTAAGAATACATTTTACCCTGTGATTCTGTACTTAAAAGCTTCATAAAACAATCTTTACTATACACAAGTGCTCTAATATTTTCTGTCTCTTTCTATTTTAGCTCATTTATAAGAAAAACAAAATGTTACTTGCAGTTCACTAAATTGATGCTACCTTCTCAGGTCTTCTGGAATTTGAAAAACATTAATTCAGTGAACTAAATGGATACCATAGTTTTCCAAACTTCAGTCCGCGTACACACCCCTTTGAAATCTTTAGCCACATCCAAGGCTAATTGCTTATGGAATCAGATTGTCTTTAAATAAATTCACGTAAGCATTTTAAAATGCTCATTCTAGCCTAAATTAAATATTGGTGAAATTGCAAGTGTGAGGGCCAACTGTATTTTCCCCCAGGACATATTAAAATATGCAACAATCAAAATAAAAAATGTTCCTAAAATCACCTTGCACACTATTCTTCACTTGAAGAATCAAAGATACAGGATGTGTTCAAACACCTCATTTTATAATGGAGGTAGAGGGCCCCCTTGAGGCCAGTTCACATACCCGAGGCCACCCGTCTGTCTCAGTCAGTGCGAAGAAATGGGTTGTCTTGGGCCATCCCCGGCCAAATACTTGGCTGAGTGTACTAGTCTTATCACTTCTGGAAAGACGCCCCATGCTACAATCTCATCAGCAATGAGATATGTGTATATATACCTTGTGGAAAGATTATAAGACCTTCCTAGTTTCTACACATTCTAATTTTTGGAGGTTCCAATCCGTATCACATGATGCACGTTAGAATTTATTCACATTAGGATGTGTTACTTTCACATTTTGTTTCCTGCTCATATTTTGAAGCCAATGAGTTTTTCAGGCCTCCACTATTTTTGTAGGGCCTTGGATGGTTCACAGGCTAGGAGGACAGCTGGTTGTAAGTAATGGACAAAGTGGCCTTGGAAATGGGAAAGGAGTCTGACCAATGAAAACATACTAAGGAGTGATTTAATTACCTAAGCCCTATATCTTGGTCCTTTTAAAAGGGAACATGGACAATCCATGGCATTAAATATATATTCTGTCAGATGGGTAGGGGCAGAACCTTTACAGGTACCCCAAGTGGCATGTGACTGGCAAGGTACCTTAATGGTGAGCTTGTTTCCTTACAGTAAAACAAAAGAATCAAAATAGCTTGGTGATTTTCAAATACTTTATTTGAACATTGGTACTCTCTTGCAGATGAAATCTTAGGAAGCAAAGAGCAGATCTTGGATGGACAGATTTCTTTCTAACAGGCACACAGGTAAATCTGTGAAGGCATCTAGAGAACTTCCATTAGGTGCTTGCAAAGATGAAGAGGTTTCCTACACATCCTGGAATCCTGAGGCTTTAAATAGATCTTAGCTCTAAAGAACAGCCTCATGTTTTCAAACCTCTTTGACAATAAAAAATAGTTAGCTTCAAGACGTGATACACATGTTTTAAAACACAAGTCATGAAATAAGCCTTTACACTGTAAAACAAAAGACTGTCCCACTCCTGGCCTGAGTCAGGTATGTTTTGGGAATATAAGCCACAAACTTCTTGTTGGGGATCAATGATCCTTCTGATCAAACGCTTAAGCAATTTTCTGATGAATTTTAATGGGATTAAGACCTTTTCTGAGAAACCAATTACCAACACACTCAGTTCACATCAACCTTGTGGAGAACAAATGGCCTTTAGTGTCTTTTAACATCTTTCAAAAAATCTACTATCTTTAACTACAGCTTTTTCTTGTACTGTGATAATAATGATTTTTGTCCTTATCAATAGATATCTGTTGGATTGGCCTAGTAGAGAAGTCTATTTCCTTGATGCAACATTGTAATGAAACTTTAACACTAATTTACAACTAAATTGTTCAAATTTCTCTTTCTTCTTTTCCTTCTCTATTTTCATCCCTCTCTCTTAAACAGTTTTATGTACTCTGATATTTTTTGTTCTACTTCATCTTTTAAAAAATGGTGGTTGTGGCCTACTGAATTGACCTCATCATCCTTTAACAGTTTTGACTGGAAGCTTAAAAACCAGTGGATACACTCCTGTTGGGCCGCTGTATTAAGAGAGAAATACATTTTATTGTGAAATGAAGCCTGAGAACGAAACCAGGTAAGATAAAGGTATATGATAGGAAGTGACAAAGTCTCTTTTGAAACTTAAAAAAAATTTAAAAATTAAAAGACGCAAGCCACAGACTTTGAGAATATGCTTACAATGCAAATAAGATCTGTTCCGAATATTAGGACTCAAAATCAATAGAATTTGAGAAAGAAAAAGGTTAGGAAAGGGCATTTTCAAAAAAGGAAACTTACATGGATAATAAGTATGTGGAAAGATGCTCTGCCTTACTAGTAGATAGGAATGAACAGAGATCATAATTATTAAAACCTGGAAACCTAGAGGAGGGAAGCCATAGAGCTGAAACTCAGACCAAAGTAGGATACAGCTGGGCACACTGGCACATACCTATAATCCTAGCACTGAGGAACAGTAAGGTAGGAGAATTGCAAGTTCAAATCCCACCTGAACAACTTAGGAGGACCATCTCAAAAATTAAAAATTAAAAAAGGACTGGGGATGTAGCTCAGTGTGCAGGTCCTGTGTTCAATTCCCAGTACCAAAATAAATAAATGCCATATGAGGAGTGGCAAGAAAAAAGCTGGTGCCATGGGTGGTAAAAGAATTTACCAGTAGTCAAGGAATGTAGAAACGTTAAGAGTCTATTGATACACTGCAAGAGAGCAGCTGGTGAGTTGCAAGAGAGGAATGTACCCCCAGGGAGAAAGTAAGGATTTTTATATTTGATTTTAATGTGAGGAGTGGGTCTGGGAAGTCATCCCAGGGAAACTGCCATTAGGTCATAGTGGTCTTATTTTCCATCCATATCAGATGTAGAAATAGCCAGATGTGGTTTGAAGACTGCCTTTATGTCTTTGACAGGGTCCAGTACCCTTGGAGTTGCTAGATACAATCCCTTCAAGTACAGTCTCCCCAGGTAAAATTGACAAATGTGTAAAGATTGACCAAAGCTAGTGGGCAAGGGGATGAGGATAAAGTAAACATGTTTATACTTGAAAGGGACTTTTGAAGTTGTGTTGGGACAGGGGAAGAAATAGTATTCTTTAAGACTTGTCAAGGGGTTAGAACATTTAGTGTTGTATGTATAGTTTGTGCCTGGTAGCTTGCAAGGTGGAAAGTTAACGTTATACTACAGGCTCATCACTCAGCTGCAACGTGGTCATTAAAAGAATAATGGTAAAATCATCACGATTCCCTACAATCAATCAATCAATAAATAAAGTGGGGTGCGATAAAATGGGTTCTTCAAACAGAAAACTGCGAAGTGGATTCAGCTGTCTCTGCTGCTGCCAGGATGAAGTGTTGCTGGTGTGAGTAAATTCACAGGAAACTTGAGGCGGCAGGAAGAGACAGGAAGCACTGTCTCCGCTCCTCAAGACTTGGATGCCCCCTCTAGAGTCTCTTGTTGGCAGGGCTCACAATGGAGTCAGGTGGCAAAGCAGAAATTCACTAAGACCTAGCTTCAGCAACAGCTGAGTACAGGTGGAGGCTTGGCGCCAAGGGACAAAACCTCACTGCCACGGTTGATCCTATTTGCCAATCAGCACTTATTTTTAAACTTCTGTACCTCCTCCAAAAGGTTTTTCCCCATATAAGATACTACTTCCTCCTTAAAAAGGCACACGGAGTCTCAGAAGTCATTGTATTCATCTGTGGGAGACAGTGATACCATCCATTTTTGTGGTATGACAGTAAGTCCATAAATTTGTTCACAGTTCCATTTGAATATTCTGTTGCCTAGAAACTAAATTATAAAGTTAATCTCTAAAATTTTTTGTATTAAATTATAGGGAGGAGGGAGTTTTTGGTCAGAGGGGTATAAATTCACCCTCTAACCTAGAACAAAAGAAGAAATAAGGGTGAGCTCAGCCTACTGTCTGGAAAAGAAAGCTTTCAGGCTGCAGTGCAAACAGGAGGAACTTTGGCAGAACACTACCATCTTCCTGAGCTGAGGAGAAAATGCTGGAAATGCTGCAGAGGGAAAGTAACACAGCTAGAATGCACAGGGAAGTATGCAGAAAATGAGAGCACTGCAGAGGAAGAGAACTCCAGAGACAAATAAAGGTCCCCATTAAATATTCCGCTGAACACTAATCACTGCATGTGTGTGTGAGGAAACTAAGTTAGGAAAAGTAGCACCTGAAGAAAAGGTGCACTTCCCAAAGCTCACATACCCGGAGAACAAGCTTGTTCCCAACAGCTAAGGTAGAAACTACAGAACTCAGGGGCATCAAGGAGAGGACTTAGAACATGTCTTGCCTCCACAGTAGGAAAGCATTAATCCTTCATTTAACATTACTCTGGACCTAACGAATGGCTTAAAATCAAGACCCAAAGGAGATCAAACTACTTCTAAGTAACTTAATGGTTATTAGAAGTAATTTAAAAGTTACTAGAACAAAGCTCAAGAATATTTTGTATTGGTAAGAACACAAAAGTATCCCACATTCAGTAAGGTTAAGATTCACACGGCTGGCAAGCAAACAAAAAAAATCAGACATAAAAAGTAGTATCAAAACATATAACTGATAATAAGGAGAAAAATCAATCAATAAGAAGGTTCCAGAGATAACATAGATAGAATTAGACAAACGTGTTAACATAGTTATTACAATTATATTGCATATGTTTAATAAACTAGATGAAAGGTTGAACATGTCAGTAGATATAAAAATAACACAGGGAAGAATGTATTTTATTTATAGAATGTATAATAAAAGACCTAAATTGAACTACTACAGATAAAAATGATAATGAATGAGATTTAAGAACACACTGGATGGCATTTATGATAAATCAGATAACACAGAAAAATGATCAATGAACTTGAAGACAAAGCAATAAAAACTATTCAGTGAAACACAGAAAAAAGACTTACAAAAAAAAAAAAAAAAAAAAGAACAGAGCACCAGTGGCACCAGTGAGATGTGAGGCAGTTTCAAGTAGCCTAATAGATCTGAAATTGACATCCATGGGGAGGATGAGAAAGAAAAAAAATATTTGAACAAATAATGGCTCCCAAATTTCTAAATTTTATTAAAACTATAAACCCAAAGATACAAAAAGTACAATGGACCCAAAACACAAGAAATATGAAGAAAACGACCCTATGGCACATCGTAATCAAATCATTTAAATCAACGATTAAGAGAAAAATCTTAAAAGAAGCCATACAGAATCCCATGTACAGAGGAATAAAGGATAGAGCTGATTGTTTTGTTGGATAGTGAGAAATCACTTCTAACATTCTTATAATAAAAACATAACCCAGCAAAAATATATTTCAGATATTCTACTCCACAGCACCAATGTGAGAAAAAAGTCATAGTAATTCCCACTTGAAGCTGTGTAATTCTAAACATATAGAATACTTATATTGGAAAGGGCTTAGGCTATTGGCAGGAGAAGCAGAGGTAAAAGGTATTTAAACTAGTAGAGCCCAGGTCAAGGGCCTGGATGCTTGAAGGGAGCAACAGAAAGAATGGAGGAACAGGATTTCTGGAAAATCTAGACAAGGACTTGCAGCCAAATACCTTGCTGGCTGGACGCCTGGTTTTTCCCGTGGCTTGTATGGTCTGGGGAAAGAGTGTCCTATCAATACCATTTTTTTTTCATTTCAAGAATTTTCAACACAACAGACAATAATCTGTGATCAATTTTCGAAAGCCTTTGGCTACTACATAAATAGAAGCGAATGAGAAGTGCACACTTCCTAAAAGGATTTATAATTATTAAGTTTCATTTAGTTTTTCAAACTAACATGGTTGGCTACAAATGAAGGTAAGTCACAACAATCACCCAGCACAATAAATCCAATGGATTATTAGATCGAGCCATTAAAGGCTTTCTTGGTTTGGAACGGAGGGCTGGTACTGTTCTTCACTCATTACTTGTACACACGTTGTACTTAGCATTATATACACAGGTACAACAGCACCATGTTCTTTTGGAGCTTCCACAAGAGGACACTGTGAGGAGGATGACACACAGTGTGGGTAACACAAACATAATGCAGGAACATTAAGAATTATGAAAAACAGGCATCTTTAACAAACAGCATCGTTTTAAAGCTGTGGGATCTGTAAAACAGTATGTATGGCAATTTTTTTTCCTTCAGGTCTCTGGCCTTTGACATTTTCTTGGTCTATGAGTATCTCTTTGAATTTTGGCTTTGAAATATGAATAAATAAAATCTGCAAGAAGAATCATCTTATGAAACAAGGATAAGACAAAGAAGCATTAGGCTCCTGTGTCCTTCCTGGAGAATCAATCATCCAGAAACCAGGCGTTTCCAGCGTCACGTTCAAACCAGTCTTCCAGGTACTATTAAGAAGGAGGATAGAAGCCGTTAGTTAAAGAGAAAGGTCTGAAAGATACACACCAAGTTTCTGACATTAGTTACTACAGAGGATGGAAGTGAAAAGGAATGATGACAAATTATGAAACATTTTTAAAATAGCAAAGAATTATTTCATTTGTTACATGTAGCACACATAAATCTTATAATAAAAATATTAATAAGGAGCTACTTGTTCATTTAAAAAAACAATTAAAAGTGTTTGTATATCATGCACAGCCTGATATGTTAAAAAGGATTAGTTAAACTTGCCAAACGCTTAAATTCCAAAGGCCAATTATTCATTTATAGCAGTTCTTATGAGGTAGAAACAGCGGGGTAGCCACTGGGGTTCTATAACATTTTTGCTGGCCTGAACTCCTATTCTAGGGGATAGCCCAGCACACTGCCCTGGAATTAAATGAAGAAACATGAATGATGACTTAGCACTGTGCCTGGAAGTAATGTGTGCTTTAACTCACAATGGGGTTCCATATAATCGGGGTCATTTACATCCTGCTAAGATGAAACTTTTTGCCTTCCTGGGGTAAATACCACATAAACTACTGAAAGCAGGGATGGAGCACTCCTCAAAGTGCTACATATCATTTTCTTCTGGGAGTTCTTGCCCTGCTATAAACAGATACTACTTTTAACCCTCTCTTATAGGTGTTTCTTAGCACCTGCTACAACATGCCATGCAGAAGTGGGGTGCTTCCCTAGTGGACTATATTCTAATTTTCCAAGTTGCTAGGATCTTCAGTATTCTTCAATTTTGGTACTATTGACTTTCTGGGTCCAGTGATTCACTGCTGTTGGCAGAGATACAGGGTGCCTCATCTGTGCATTGTGGAATATCAGTAGCCTTTACCCACAAGATCTCATAGTGCCTTCTCAAAAATGTCTCTAGATATTGCCAAGTATTGCGGAAGGACAAAATCATCCCCTAGTTGAGAACCACTGTCCTACATCATAAGATAGAAGACAGGAGGTTATTTTTTAAATGCAAACTGTATCATGTTACTCCCCTGCTGAAAACCCAATGGTTTCCTATTGACCTCAGAATAAAACCCAAGCTCCTTTCTCTGAATGACTTTCGAGATCCTCTATGAGCTTTCCCCCACCCACTTTTAATTTTCTGTCTCCCATACTGTGCTCTACCTCACTTACCAAACTCCAGCCACACTTGCCACACTCGTCTCTCTTTGTTTTTAAATATCTCAAAAATGTCCCCATCCATCTTTTGTACTTGCTATTCTTTCTGCCTAGAATGTACTCCTCCTAGATCACTGTATGACTCACTGTTCACCAATACAAATCTCAGATCAAATGTTACCTAATCAGCAAAGCCTTCCCTGACCATTTTATCTACAGAGCTTCTTTACCCTTCACTTTCTGTCATATTACCCACTTTATTCCTTCATAGAGCTAATCACAATAGAAAAGACTCTTGTTTTCTCATTTGTTGTCTGCCTCTTTACTGGAACAAAAACTCCACCAGAGCAGGAACTCTGTGTTTTTCATTGCTATAGCTCAAGTGCTCAGAGTAGTGCCTGGTACAGAGTAGGTACCCAATAAATATTCCTTTCCCCTGTCTTCCTCACACTTCAGTTCAAATTTCAACGACCTTTCATTTTCCCTTTTAAGATTATTTTTGGTCACTGGTGGATTTAACAGTTTGTTTAAAAACTTTGGTAAACCAAATACAAAATCTGACCTATTTTTAAAAATTTGTATGTAGTGGTACCATGCACAATGACTTAGCCTAAAAAATAACATAACTGGGTGTGGCGGCACATGCCTGTAATCTCAGCATTTTTTGAAGTGAGGCAAGATGATCAGAAGTTTGAGCCCAGCCTGGGTTACTTAGCAAGATCATGGCTCAAAATAAAAAATAAAAAGGTGGTAGGAATGTAGCTCAGTGCAAAGGTTTTGGGTTCAATTCTCAGAGCCACAAACACATACACACATACGCACACACAAACACAAGACCCATTATTTCGGAACACAAAGATCAGTTAATAATTTATACCCCAGATATTTTCAGTAGCCATATAATCACTCCAGAAGTCAAAAGAGAGTTTGGTCTCTCTCTTCCTAAGTTTTAAATGGTGAAGTCTTTTGAGGGCTAAGAATTCAAAACTCACCTGGTTCAGAGACTCAATCTCTTTATCCATCAACTCAATTTATACAGGATCATGGGGGTGAAAATCCTTTGTGCTGGCTTCCAGTTAAAATAGTTCACTGGGTCAAAAGTAGGATGATCCAAGGTGCAGTATGGTCAATAAAGGCTGGCTGAGGCCAAAAAGGGCAGCTTGGCTATTTCTCACATTGATTTTTTTAGGCTATTTCTATGAAACGAAAGACGACTGGTCCTCTTGGCAGCTGGCTGCTGGAAGCTAGAAGCACTTCTGCCCTGGCTAATGGCCATGGCCCTCGACGAACATTTCATCGAGTGGTTTTCACGTTTTGGCGTGCAGCCGGCTTGTTCTGCCGGGCCGGGCTCTCCATGTGGTGCAGAGATGTCTCTACTCGGAGGGATGAGGCTCTGATGTGGCGAGAGGAAGTTTCTGTGCGCTGCGAGGAGGTTTCCACGTGCTCGTGCTGGGAGGACACCTCGAGGACACATGGGAGCCGCTTTCCAGAGGGATAATGAAAAGGCTCTTCACAGTGGCGCTGAGTGGTCTCCACGCGCTTGGAAGACGTTTGGACCTGCCGAGATGATGCCTCCACACGGTGGGACGACGTCTCCACGCGGACTGTCGATGTCTCCTTGTAGTGGGCGGTCTCCACCCGTGGCACAGAGGGCTTCCCCCTCAGAGGTGAGGCCATTCTCCTAGTGTGAGTGGACCAAGGAGAGCAGCAGGGCCTCTGCAGGCCCCACAGCCCCCTGTCACACCCTCAGTTAAGCCACTGGGATACACCATAGGCTAAGAAATGACGTCAGAGCGGCCTGTGACGTCATCGCAGGCTCAGGGGCGGAAAACTACGATGCTCTTTTAAAACATGACGTGGAGGAACCGCGGTTCTGTGGGGGCTGACCTGTCCCTCCAAAACACCAGGCCCTGCCCCTTACATGCTCCCTCGGTGGCGACCCGCCCCCTCGCCGTTTGGGAGCCCGCGGGGGCGGGACTGGGCTGGGCAAGGCGGCTCGGGATGGGTGGAACCCACCGCCTCGGGGCGGGACTGCGCCCGCCCCCGTATCCCACACTGCCCCGCGACCGGAAGGGGAGCTGTGGTTTCCGGAACCTTCCCCGGCGCTCTGGGGTGTTCATCTGTAGTCCTGGTGGCGATTTAGTGTCTTTGCCTGTTATGGCCGCTCCCGTCTCTATGGAGACAGGTGAGTAGTGCGCTGAGACTCGTCTTTGAGGAAGGCGCTGTCCTCGGCTCAGCTCGCTTCTCCAGCTTCCCCGGGGCGTCCTCTCAGGCCTAACGCTCCGCAGAATTAGAATTGGGACTGGGAGGGGAGTGGGCTCTTTCAGTGCCGGGGGTGGGGCGGAGACAGTTTTGCCTTTTTCAGAATTTAGTTTGCTCGAACATCATTTCTTTTAGCGTAACTGTTTAAACATCGACCCCCATCGACTGGCTCCCCGGCGTAGGGGTGACTACTCAGATCTTCAAACTGTTGCCTTTCATTGGTTTTCTGCTTTTCACTTGAGCTTGAATGTTTCAAATATCGCAGATAAACTTGTGTATCTTTCTGCTATTGATACGTTTCACGATTTTTTTTTTTTAATGGTTTGGTTTTCGTTTTGCTGTACTGGGCAAGCGCTGTAACACCGAGCTACACTCTGGTCCTTTTTGAAACAGAGTATCCTTAAGTTGCCCAGCGTGGTCCTGGCTTCGAATTTAAAGAACCTCCTAACTCAGCCTCCCCAGTACCTGGGATTACACATGAGGGCCACCACACCTGTCTTGTCACGATCTTCTATACACCACGTAGTTTCTTTTTCACTCTGAACTTTTTTCCCGATTGACTTAGCATTTAGTTTTTGCCCAGCTGAACACTGTGAGCAAATGTGGTTATAATATATTAAAATAGGGGAAGGCTGAGTTATTACAGCCTACATCAGTGATCTCTTTTAACATACATATATATTATATACTATATTTTATATATTAATATAATATATAACAATATATAATGCATTAATACAACATATAATATAGATTATATATTAATATAATATATGTTATATATTAATATATTAGTATTATGTTATATAGTAATATTATACATGTTATATATTAATAGTCTATATTATATATACGTATATATATACATATATATACATATATATACATATATATACATATATACGTATATATATACGTATATATGTATATATGTGTATATATATACATATATACGTATATATATACATATATACGTATATATATACATATATATATACATATATATACATATACATATATACATATATATATATACGTATATATATATACATATATACGTATATATATATATATTGGCCCACAAGTCGTTGGTATCCTGCCCATTTGTTTTCCTGTTTTGTTTTTTTTTTAATTATCTTCTCTTTAACTTTAAGGATAACCCTAACATTCTTTTCAATCAGGGACCTGTTTTTCCTAGCTTTCTAAAAAAGGTTTCTCCTGTTGTACTCAGTTTAGGAAAACCACTACATGCTTTGCTTTTCATAGAAGATTGTATCTTGGCATTAGTGAGGTTCTTTGCTTTATCCTTTCTGCAGATCAATATTACACATAGTAATGTTTATCTTAAATACTTTTTGCTGTCTTCTCTCCTAGATGATGCTGGAAATCGACTTCGGTTTCAGCTGGAGTTGGAATTTGTTCAGTGTTTAGCCAACCCAAATTACCTTAATTGTAAGTTGTTGAACAACTTATTGAGTAGCTAGCTGTTACTGATTTCTGACCGAAGAGATGCAATGCATAATAGCACTTACCTTTATACATTCTCGGTTGAATGGAATTTTACTTATGCTGGCCTGTAGATATAATTGAGCAAACCAGGGATTCTGTTTTGAATTCACTGTGTGTTGGTAGTGGGGATATTAAATAGATTCTTTATACAAGGGATGTAAGTCAGTCAGTAGTCCAAGGATTGGTTTGACCTACAGTTTTTTTGTTTTTTTTAAATATCTTTCAGTTCTTGCCCAAAGAGGTTACTTCAAAGACAAAGCTTTTGTTAATTATCTTAAGTATTTGCTTTACTGGAAAGAACCAGAATATGCCAAGTACCTAAAGTAAGTTTACTTTTATAATCCTAAATATGTGTATACTTTATTATAATTCAAAGCACTGATACTTAGCAGATTTAGTTTCATACTGGAAAAAATATATTTTGAATCTCTCTCCTTCTAGTTGTTACCACGTAGTATAAGACACTTCTATCTTTCTTGGAGGGGAGCGGGCTTTTTTAGTGTTTGTAGGGGTGGAGACAGTTTTGTCTTTTTTAGAAGTTCGTTTGCTTGAACATCATTTCTTCTAGCGTACTGTTCAAACAGTGACCCCACTCATGTTTTCTGCTCCTGTTCTGCCCCACCCCGTCAAACCAAACCAAACAAATCAGTTTTCTACACAGAAGCCAACTTAGTCTCTTAGAAAATGTAAATCCCAGAACATACTACTTTTCTGATTAGATCCTTTCAGTTGGTCTTCTATGAAAGAATGCTCTGAAAGTGGTACTAAAACAGGTGTTTTCTGGAGGAGGTAACTTTACTTGAATCTTAGTGATGTTTTCCTTTCCTTTTCCTTCCTTCCTTCCTTTTTTTTTTTTTGTGGTGCCGGGGATCGAACTTAGGCCCTTGTGCTTGCAAGACAAGCACTCACTGAGCTAAATCCCCAGCCCCCTTTTTTGTTTTTTGAGACAGGGTCTTGTTATGTGTTTCAGGCTGGCCTTAAACTCACTCTGTAGCACAGACTTGGCCTTGAATTTGCAGAAGTCCTCCTGTCTCAGCCTTCCGAGTGTTGGGATTACAGGTGTATGTCACCTGGCTGAGATGCTATCTTTTCTTTGAACCTCCTGTGTGCCAAGTTCACATTCATTCACTGCCTTTAAAAACAAAACAAAAATATATACACACACATACACCATTCAGGTTGTCCAACAGACACATTTAAGACCTACTAAATGGCAAGAAGCGTATTATACCCACAAACTGATTCCACTTTAATGCTAAATAAACCAGAAAGTTTAAATTCACACCTCTGCTTTGTCTTAAACAGCTAATCAAAAAGCAATAGTAAAACTTTTTTAAAAAAACAAAAGTTTGAGAGGTAAATGTCTCAAATTGTTCTTTATCTAACTCACTTTTCTGAACTAACAAAGGCTGCATCCACATGCTGCCTATGGGACTTCTTGCACCCTAACTGGCTCTTTAAGCAACTCTTGATGTAATAATATACCAAAACAACTTTTAAAAAGTGAGATTACCATATTTGATATGTAAGGATTTGAACTTAAGTGTTACAGTGGCTCCGGCACTGTAAGGTGCACTCTCACCCTGGGTTGCTGAGAGGTGGTCAGTTACACTGTGGCTGGAGGTTTCTAGTGAGCATGTTAACTCCATCAGGGACCACTGACTCCACTGTTAGCTGGATGTTAGAAAAAAGTTCTTTCTCACACTGTGATAAAGTATAACTCCTTGTGGCTTTAACCTGTTCCTATATTCATTTTTGGATTAGTCCAGAACCAGCCTATGCCCTCTTGGAGACAACAACTGTATGGACACTTAAATTCAAAGAGCTGGATGTGGTGACACATGCCTGTAATCCCAGCATTCTGGGAGGCTGAGGCAGGAGGATCACAAGTTTGAACCCAGCCTGGACAACTTAATGAGACCTGTCTGAAAATAAAAAGAGCCAGGGATGTGGCCCAGTGTGAAGGCCCTGGGTTTAATCCTCTCTACCACAAAAAGAAAAAAGAAAAAAGTTACTGATTAACCTGTTGAGTATTTCATTCAGTCTGCACAAAGTTTTAGATTATTTTTTTGGGGTGCTGGGGATCGAACTCAGAGAATATTGTAGCCTTTCAGAGAATATTTATAATTCCTAATTCTGTCATCTAATATATTCTGAATATTATTTTCAAGTTTGATATGATAAATAATCACTGCCTAAATTCCAGTTACCGACTAAAGGCTACTTGAGACCATTCTCTTGGTTTTCACATTATATTTTTTTACAGATGAAGAAACTGAACTCAGAGAGTTTAAGTATCCTTTTCAAGGCTGTCCTGCTGGTACTTGGATCCAGATCTTTTTAACTCCTCTTACTGGCCTGAAAAGGATGTAGTCCGGGCAGTGTGAATAGAGCATTCTAGATTAGGCTATCAATAATTACAGGCCACTGTTTACTTTCGGAGTGTAAATAGCCAACCTTAGGACAGTATAGTATCACCCCAACATAGCTCTCTATTTAATGTCTTCAGATATGCAGTGTTGGTGTGGTTTGGGAGCTTGGTAGAAATGCAGAGCTCAGTCCTCACCTCGAACCCAGAGTCTGCATTTTAAGAATCGATTCATGTGCACATTAAAGTTTGAGAAGGACTGCTCTAATCCATAGATTACTTCCCAAACTTTAGTCAATTTCATATCACTTCTGCAGTTTTGGCTCTTCGTACTCCCTCTATGATTTAATTTTAATGTATTTTAAGTTACTTAAATTCTACTTTTCAATTTGAAATAATTGCACTTACAAAATAACTGGAACAATAAAAAGAATTTCTTATATTCTTCACCCAGATAGTCTAAATATTAACATCATATATAACCACAGTACAGTGATCAAAATCAAAACATTAACATTAACCTTATTATGTAGCCTCTAGATCCCATTCAGATTTTGCCAGTTATTCCACTAGTCTCCTGTAGGTAGTAATCTTCAGTCTAGGCTTATATGCTACATTTTGTTGCTGTGTCTTCTTAGTCTCCTTTTTTTGGTAGGAGGGAACTGGGAATCAAACTCAGGGCCTTGTGCTTGCTAGGCAAGCACTCTACCACTTGAGCTAAATCCCCAACCCTTTTTAGTCTCCTTTAATCTGTGTTCTTTGGTCTTTTTCTTTTCCTGTTTTTAAAATCCTATGACCATTATATAGAAGCACTCTGTGTTCTTAGTATAGCCTATCAGGAGCAACATGAAGTTTATTTGTCTCACTATTGGTGATGTTAATTTTGATCACTTGTTCAATATGATGTCTTGTAGGTTTCTCCATATCAAGTTATTTTTCTTTGTGTATATGTGTCTCATGGGAAAATACTTTGAGACTATGTAAATTTTAACTTTTTGCCCACTAATTTTAGCATTATTGAAGATACTTAACTGAAACAATTTTTAGTATGGGATTTTCTAATTCCATCATTTTACATTTATTAGTTACTAAGATATTGTAAAGAAGAACATTTCCTTGTTATTTATTTATTCATTAAAAACATTTGCATCAGTGTAGACTTTGGGTGTGGATTGCAATTGGTTTTTTCTTGCTTAAATTGTTCTACACTGGAGCATCTTCAAATCTGCTCCACTTTTGACATACCCCTATTAATGTTTAGCAATACACAATGTTCCAAGTTCATCTTGTGCTTTTCTAGTCCCAGCCCTGGAATTAGCTGTTCCTCCAAAACACCCTAGAAAATGCTATTTAAAAAACATGAATGGACAGTAAGTGTGGTCATTGATACCCCAGTATTGTTGCTTTTTTGGACCTTTTAGCATATAAACTAGGAACTGTGTTTGTATATAAGTGTCTGTGTACACACATACACATCTATGTCTTCTTCTATATGCGTATTAAAACCTTGAGTACATACTGATATTTTTATTTCAGCCCAGTAACACAGGGTTCACTCTAGCCTTTCTCCTTTCCTCATCTGTAACTCCTCTTCTGATAGCCAAAAATTTGGCCCTCTTTATCCACTGAAAGTATACTTTTTTGCTCAATCTTAAGAGTATATATAAAGTAATTTCAAATTGCCGTAATCCCTGTGGAAAACTAGAGCACAGTATTTGGACTTAGTTCTTTTTGAAGTTGATTCACTTTTAAATAAAATTTGTCTTTATCACTAATGATGGAAAACCAATAGCTATCAGTTATGCACACAAGTAAATAAAAAGTGTTCATGTTTCCTTAAACTACTAGAATGCAATGGTATGATTGATCTCCAAATTTTGACCATGCCTTCCAGTTATTGTGTTGTGTAGTCTTGAACAAGTTACTCTTTTTGAACTTGTTTTCCCACTTTTGAAAATTTTGCTTAATGTCTTTTGGTGACTAGCTTTTCTGCAAAAGCAGGGGGAAAAAAATCTATACTCAATGTACTGAATGAATGTTACTAGAAATTGTAGGCTACAACATAATTTTAAGTGAGTAACTAAGTTAGATCTCGGCATTATTGACTTAAATCATGTTGATCATTAACCTGTAAACTTAAACCCAGGTATCCTCAGTGTTTACATATGTTAGAACTGCTCCAATATGAACACTTCCGAAAGGAGCTGGTGAATGCTCAGTGTGCGAAATTCATTGATGAACAGCAGATTCTACACTGGCAGCACTATTCCCGGAAGCGGATGCGTCTTCAACAAGCCCTGGCAGAACAGCAACAGCAAAATAACACATCAGGAAAATGAACAGCTGGAAACAGCCCAGAGTCTTAAGACATGTATATAATGTATTTCTATTGTACAGCGAAGACAAAATAAGATTCCTCTTCCTACCTTTATTGTGGTAGCACCTGGAACCTTTAATGTGCTTTTTAATCCAACTTTTTTTATTGTTAATAGATTACTTGTTAAACCAGAATTATTCTACTTTGATTACCCTGTGAATTTGTAAGTTTTTGTTAGCGTTTAACAGAATCAACTGGAAAGAATGGACATGTTAGGTACTTTAGACCTGTTTAAGGAGATGGTGGACATGGAAAAAGGGATGGCCTCCAAGTATACAAAACTCTAAACCTAGTTGTTTCTGACATATAGTAGTGCTTTGAGCAAGTCTGTCTTTTGGAACTTACATCAGCTGTCCCTATGTCTTAACTGCAGTGAGAAGATTAGTGTCAAAGATCTCTTAAGTCAGAGCAGGAACTACAGTACATAAAGGTTCTCACATTCTGCAGGATACGAATTACCTGTATTACCCCTGCTTTGCAAGATCACTGAAAGAATAATAATTGGTATGTCACTGACCTAGTGATGGAGGGAGAAGATTGGTGGTTGACTGCTAATTGCTTAAATTAGAACAAAGATGAGGACCCTGAAATGCTTCAGCTTCTTTGGGAAAGTTAACATTTATTTGGCCAGTACCAAAAAATGGTTGCTACATTAAACGCTCATGCATTCTCATTTTATCCACAGAATTATCCTTGTTTGTAAAGGAGGAAACTGAGGTTTAGACAGCTGAAGTAACTCACTTGTGGTTACACATCTAGTAAGTGGTAGAATCAGTGTGTCTGACTCACAAGCTGAAGTTCTTCCCACGTGGTCTCCAGTCCCTCTGCCCCCTGCCTCATCCCAGAAGAAGCACATTCAGACAGCTGTAAAATCTACCTAATTTAAGCAGACTGCAATAGGTATGCTGTACCTTCCCTCAGTAGATTGGTTAAGTTCTACATTCCAAAGACAAGAAAGGGGTTTTAGGAATATTAGTTGCTTTGCAAATTCATGGAATTTAAAGTAAAAGATTCATATCCCTTCAGAGATTTGGGATAGGCTGACCAAGCACTGTTGGGAGCTTTTAGTTATTTGTCACCTCCAATCTATTCCTTTGAACTATTACTGCCGCTGCCGAAAACTTACTTTACTCATGTCTTTGAGATACCATATATTACAAGCCGGATGAAGGTTCGTATTTTGGTAGCATTCTTTATTACTTAGACATACACTGATTGTAAGATTTATTTGTTGCCAACATGAATTCAAAGCAAGTACACAGTTTCTTTTATACTAGAGCAAATTGAGGAAATCAAGACACAATTGCCGTCATCAAATCTTAATCTTCAGAGAACAACATCTCCACAAGGTTGTCTTGAAGACACTCAGATTCTACCAGTTTTTGAGGCTGTAAGAAAAGAACAGTGAAGTCTTAGCCAGTGCTGTGAAATGTTATTAGGAGTGGAGTGAGTTCTGCCCTGAAGACATTAATCTCTGAAAGCAGAAATCATGCCATTCGGAAACTATCAACTAGTTACAACAAGTTTTGTGAAACAGTTACTTGCATTAAGATGAATCATTAAAATACTTGGCTCACAGGCCTTAAGCCCTAAATACCAGGAAGCTCCAGACTGAAACAGGACACAACAAGCCCAGTGACATCCCTTTTCCCTCAACTCTATTTCAGGGGGCATGACTGAAATAGAGGAGATGCCCTTTCAACCTGAATAATGGTTTAAGTAGAAAACTATTCATGCAAATACTTTAAGGAATTATGAGTCAACCAACTTTCTGGCTGTAGAATTTTAAAAGTAGCTTAAAAACATGAAAAAGATCTACTATTTAAGTGTTTGCATTGTTAATAGTTTACTGGGAATGTTCAGGGTAATGGACAGCCAAGTTGTATGTTTTTAATGTACTGTGAAAGGCAGTGTAATACTTGAAATGTTCAGATCCTCTCAACTATGACTCTAGAACAAGTCAAAAGTTTCAGAGTGAATTATAGTTCCAACATAAAGATACTCACCGTTCCATATTTCAGTAGTGTAGGCACTGCAGTTATTTTCAGTTTTTTTCTGAAATCATTATTTGGATCTTTCCAACTATTCCAAAAAGAAAATGTGATTAAGAAAATTGTTGGTTTATTACAGTTTGCTTAGGATTTCATATATTCCCACATTTAGTATTTTAGTAATTATTGTTTTTGTAAACATTTAAAAAACTTTGAGGACTATAACTTATTACCCTCTGCAGAATTTTTAATTCAGCCGTGACTAAGATTAAATGAATGTAAAAGCAGTTAAGCTTTGAACTTACAGTAGGCCAAACTTTTAAAATTACCCTCAATTCATGTAGCTGAACATTCACATTGTAAATTTCTATGTAAGAGCTTCTAACCATTTAATTATCAGACTTTACCTTAGAACACAGATCCTGAGTGAATCCGTAAGGCCTTTTACACCTAAGTTTGCAAAAGTCTAGTGCATATCTGTGAAATAGAGCATACACTGTCACTTACTAAGATTTTTCTCCTACTTGGCAGTAGATGAACACAGATCCTTCGCTAACATGCTTCAGCCCCGCTCGAACGACTGGTTCAGCTGTTTAAAAGTTAATGTAAAATAATTACACATCATTTCTACAATTCCCTCCTCTCTCCCCCAAGACTTGGTAAACACTCAGACTTTAACCTGAAGTTAGACTTTGAGTTGGCCCAGGAAGTTAACAGAAGTCAGGTGCTCTTTTCGGGTCTTGGGGCCTCTTTAAGAGTAAAGACCATGTCCAAATCCTGATTGTCCCCATGCCACACTCCCAGAACAATGGAAAGCGTAAATATTTGCTGACTGAAAGGAGACTAACTCATATTCTGTAAGACATGACTTTGGGGAAGTGAGAAGTTTTAAATAATTGGATTATAAGGCCATCTGAGTCCGATGGCAGAGGCGCAGCACCCTCGGCAGGGCGGGGAGGGATTTAACAGTAGGAGACGAGAGCCCAAATACTCCGTGGATCTCCGGGACCAAGCCTCCCTCCTCTGCTCCTGCTCTACCCCGCGTTCCGCCGTAGCCTCCGCCTTCTGTGACTTCTGGACGGTAGCCCCTGGGTCCTGGCCTCACCTTCCACACAGTCAGGACACCAGCTTTTTCCTTCAGCATCCTTAGAACCGCTAAAGTAGGCGAAAATGGTCTTGCCCTGGTGCTGCTCCACAGCCCGGTTGAATTCCTCGAAGCCGGACACGCTCACCTCTTCGTAGGCAGCCATGAAGACAGCACACCAAGAAGCGCTGAAACAGCCCTTAGAAAAAGCCCTTAGGTCCCGCCGCTAGGGGGCGGAGCCCACTAGGGCCGGGGAGAAGCCGTTTCCGGCAGGAGGCGACCGGGCGGAGCCTTCAGGCGCGAGCGCCGCTCTGCGGTGGTGCTACGGGAGCCTCTGCAGACCATAACTCACGGGCATTGTCTTTCACCGGCATGGCCTTTCTGCTTCTGTTTCTTAGCTCTTTCAGTGATAACTTTCCTCCCAAAACCAAGCTTTTAAGCCCTCGTCTGGTTCTGGTTTCGGCGCCATGGATACCGGCTGCAAGAGTTTGCTGTGCAACACCGGGACCCTTAAGTGGCTCAGGAACTTCCACCGCTCCCAACCCGCTTTGCGCCTGTTGCTATGACGACCGGGCGAGCGGCCGGAAGCGAGGCCTACTTCGGGGGCCCCCTTCCCGCCTCCCGGTAGCCGCGCCTCACCCCGGGCCAGGTGGGCTTGGGCCAGGGCTGGGGGGATTCTGGGAAGCCGCGTTAGGCGTCATGAACTTGGAGGAGAGGAGACCTTGAACCGGACAGATCGTGCTCCTTCGTTCCCCCAATTTTCCTTTTCTCCTGTGTAGCTTTAGAGGGGCCCGGGACTGGGGGGCGGGCGCCCGAGACTGGGCGGGGTAGGGCTGGGGGGGCTGGGAAGGAGAGAAAAGCTGCGAGGACCGGAGCCGAGTGTGTGAGTGTGAGAGTGTGTGTGTGGAGCAGCCTAGGGTGCCGGATGCTAAGACAGAAACTGCCCCGGGGCTGCGTTGCCGAAGGGAATTATCCTGGAGCTATGCGTAGGGCGACTGGCCCCGGGGCCGTAGCCAGGCAGAGCCGGGGCGTGCTACCGGCAAAGATGCCGGGGCGCTGTGGAGGGCCCAGTCGGTCGGGGCGGAACGTTCGACGGCTGTGGGGAAGGAGATGGGGTGCTGGGGCATCCCGAGGCTGTGGAGCTAGGCGCCGGGCGAGGTCTTCGATGTGGAAAACGCGCTGTGAGAGTGCTGAGAGGCTGCAGGACTGTCGGCGACCATGGGGGAGGAGACGGGCTACGGAGACCGCCGACGAGGCTGGAGAGAACGAGGCTTTGGGCACGCCTGGAAGTGCAGGCTCCATTGAGGCTGCAAGGGATCCTAAGGCTGTGTGGGTGAACGGGGCTGTGGGCAAGCCCGAGGTGGTAGGGCCTGCTGGGTCTGTGTGGGTGACTAGATCTGGGGAAGGCGGGGCAGACAATAGAAGTCCCCAGGGCTGTGAAAGAAAAGGTCGTCCGGGAGCGATGGGGCACGAGAGCATTCTGGAACTGTGGTTGAAGGTGCAGGCTATGAGGGCAGCTTCAGGATGTGGGGTAGGAAGCAGAGTGGAACTCCATCCTGTGCCTTCAGGAGAAGGGCCGGTCGAAAGGGGTATCCCTGGCCGGGCTTCCTGGGTAGAGACAAGCCGAGGTGGTGTCACAGGACCGTGGGTGAGAGGACAGGCTAGAGCAGTCCCCCAGACCTCAGGACTGTCCACAGCCATGGGGTTAGGGTCAGGGTGTGAGAGAACCTCAGGCTTCTGTGGGCACAGACAAGCTGGGAAGGTGCCTCCTCCTGTGGATGCTCCTGGAGCTATGGAGGAGTTGGGCTGTGCACTTTCCGGAAGTCCTTGGGAAAGACCACAGATTGTAGAGAGGCCTGAAGCTATGGAGATGAAGATGGGCTGTGGGTCTGCTCCAGATCTGTGGGGGAGAGGACAGTCAGTGCAGGTTCCTGGGGCTGTGGCACAAGAAGCAGTCTGTGAGGATACCCCTGGCTTATGGGCAAGGGGGCAGGCTGCAGGGAATCTTGATGCTGTGGTGGAGGAAACTACATCTGAGTGTGCCCCAGACATGTGGCAGAGGAGACAAGAGGTAGAAGATACAGGCTCTGAAGGTCTCCCTGGCATATGGGCCACAGGACAGCCTGTAGGGGTGCCTTGTGCTACTACTAAAGAGGAAAATAGATGTGGGGGTCATCCAGGATTCAGGGAAAAGGGACAGGATATGTGGGTAGAGATGGACTGTGGTGGTGACCCAGGGTCATGGGGAGCTGCACACACTGTAGAGCCATCTGGTCCTGGAGGGCAGGAGGCAGGTTCTCAGCGTGCCCCGGGCCTGTGTGGTATAGAACAGACTGTGGGGATATCCAGGGCTTTGGAGAAGAAGACAGACTGTGTGAGCGTTCCAGGGCTGTGGGGAGCAGGGCAGCTGCCAGGGGTGTCCCAGGCTGTGGTGGTACCTGAAGTGAGGGGTGAAGATGCCAGCTGTGTTAGTGTCCCAGACCTGGGAGAGAGGCAGCAGGTTCTGGAAACTGCTTTGGCTGAGGTGGTGGAAGAGACACACAGTGGGAATGTCCTGAGCCTGTGGGAAAGGAGGCAGGCCATGGAGGAGGCTCTGGTGCCTGGAGCTTTAGGGGCACCTGGGACTACAGATGAAGAGACAGGCTATGGGGCCGTCACATGTCTTTGTGGGAGGAGGCAGGCTGTTGGAGTGCCTGAGACAGTAGGGATGCCCAAGGCAGCCGGTGTGCTCAAGCACAGGTATTCCCCAGCAGGGGTACCCACAGTTCTGGGTGCACCCAGATCTGGAAGGGTGCCTGCCACCGTGCCTGCTGCCATGTGGGCGTCTGGCCCTACGTGTCAGGAAAGCAGCTCTAGAGATGTTTTGAGCCTGTGTGAAAGAGCTCGTGCTGCCAGAATGCCTGTGGGTTCAGGGCGGGCCATGGCTCCTGAGGAGCTGTGGTCTGCGGGAGAGGATATTGGTTCTGGAGCTTTCCCAGGTTCCCGGAGAAGGAGACAGGCTGTTGGGATTCCAATGGCCCCTGAGGCACCTGGTCCTCTGGATGTAGAGACTGGCTCTGGGGACTTCTTGGGCTTGCCGGAAAGGAGACACACTGTAGGAATACCTGTGACTGTGGGAGTATCCCCAGCTGGTGGGAGACATGTGGTTCCCAGGGCACTTAGGCCTGTGTGGGAAGAAACTGGCTCTGGAAGTGGCTCAGGCTTATACAGGGAGAGACAGACAGATGCCAAGAGTTCCTCAAGGATGGGGGCGTCCACTTCTGCCTGGATGCCTGAGCCCATGGGGGAGAGGACTGGTTCTGGGTACATCTCAGCCTTGTCAGGAGGCAGACAGACTACAGGGATGTCCATGGCTGTGGGACTCACTGAGCCTGTGGTGGAAGAGACGCTCTCTGAGGGTCTCTTGGACTTAGCAGGAAGAAGGCAGTCTGCTGGGATGCCTGTAGCTGCTAGACTTTCCATGGCCCCGGGAGTGCCCACAGCTTCTAGGGTCCGTGGGCCCCTGATGGTGGGAGAGAGTAGTGCTGGGTATGCCTCAGGCACATGGAGGAGAAGACAAGCCCCTGAGGCTCCAACTGCTGCCAGGGCTCCTGGGCCTGTGGAGGGGGAGACAGGCTCTGAAGGTATCTCAGGCCTGTGGAGAAGGAGGCACGATGAACCCTTCCGTGAGACTGAGAGGGTGCCAGTGCCACTGGGGAGGGTTGGAGCTGTAGGAGTTCCCGTGGCAGGGCGTGTGCCCGCTGCAGTGTGGGTAACTGGGTCCTCAGGAGAAGAACCAGATGTGAGTATCTCAGGCCTAACAGCAGTGAGGAGACAGTCCACAGAGGGAGCTGGGCCTTTAGGGGAGGAGACGGGAGGTAGAGGTGTCCTGGGAATGGCAGGAAGGGTCCAAGCTTTGGGGGTGTCTTACACCTGTGGGCGTGGTGGCAGGTTCTGGAGCTGTCCAAGGTCTGTGGGGGAAGAAACAGCCCAGGAGAATGTTCCCAGACTGTCTGGGATGAGAATGGCTGTGGCAGTGCCCCCCGTTTCAAGGGAGGAAATACACCCTAGTCGTCTTAGCGATCACCCACAGCAGAGTGTGAGGAGACAGGTCAGAGAATTGTCTGGAATTACAGTGAGGGGGACTAATTTGAGAGAGAATTATGTGGGGGAGGATACATTGAGGGGGGTGTTCTAGTAGTGTGTGTAGGGAACAAGGTAGGGATGTCCTGGGGACTCTGTGGGAGGGAACAGGTTGGGGGTAGGTTAGTCCTGCATCGTGGGTGAAGGCACAGGTTGTAGAGATGTCAGGATGTGGGGGAGTACTTTGTGGCAGTGTCCCAGGATATGTAGGGTGACAAACTGGGAGGTCTCCTGGGACAGTGGGGAAATGAGCTAATTGCAAGGAGAGGGGTGTCCCAGGACTTTGTATAGGGGAACAGTTTGGGGTGGGTGTCCCTGGACTCTGTGTGTGTGTATGTGTGTATGTGTATGCCTGTGTGTGTGTGTCATCACTTGAGGTGTCTGGGAACTCTGGAGATCATGTAGTTTTTTTCCTAGTGGAGAATGGAGTTTTGGGCCTTTGGCATATGGAAGCATCCAGAGGGAAAGTACTGGCTACATAAAAGTTGCAGATGCTCCGGCCTCAAATCTACAGCCCATTCTGCTGCTTCAGCCCCTGATCTGTGGTGTTGTTAAGCCAGTTGGGATTGCCTCATTCATACGCCTCCTCCCCTCTGTTTTTTGAATCTTGTCTCTGTAGCCTTAGGAATAAGGAATCTTGGACAGCTATTTTTAGGTTCCTACAAATCAATCTGTCTTTAAGCAATCCAGTCTGCAAACCATGGATTTATTCAACAGTTTATGATCAGGATTTTTTAACCTTGAACTTCCCAATTGATTTACTATAGGATTGTTTGAGAGACAATTCTCCAGTGTATTTAAAACTGTTCTCAGAAAATCAGCTTAACTCTACAAATGTTGAGTTAAATTGTGTACCCTGCTCAGAGTACTGTGTTGTGGGAAATTGAAGAGCAAGACAAGGCCCTTAAACCTCAAGAAACCTTGTCTCTCTGGCAAGATGAAACATAATTCCTGTGAAATAGGTAAATAACAGTAAGAGATAACACTGTGATGAGCACCTAACTGGCAGGGGTATTGAAGTATATGGAGCCTTCAGAAGAGGAGAAGCAACGATCAGGGTGTAGTCCCTTTCAGTTTGCTAAATGCTTTTAATATCTGTGATTTCATTTTAGAGTATATATGTAGGGTGGGGGAGATGGGGAGATTGAAGACTTAGGGCGTTTCTACTAGTTAATGGCAGATCCTGGTTTAAATATGGGAATTAAAACTATGGGCCACTCAAGTTTTGTCCATTTGGGCCACTTGATAGAGTGATGTACGCTGCTTTTTTGCTGGGAGCTTGTATTTATTAATGTAGAATGTATGTCCATAAAACTGCCTTGCTATTTAAAGTGTTAGTTTATAATGGAGTTCTATTGTGCTCGCTTCAGCAGCACATATATAATAGAGTTTTATTTTAGGAATAATGTGTTACTGGAGACCCTTAAGAGTTGAAATTTGGAATAAAAAGGGCCCAAGAGATTGTTTTTAAAATAGTGTCTCACTCTTGTTTTGAAAATGAGAATTTCAAAAATGGTTGTTTTTATAAGTGGAAGTAACTCATATCTGTCTCTAAGTAATCTCTTTCAGTGTGCAGTTGCTATGGGTTACTTCTTATATGAGCATGATACTGCATTTTTATCTATTCTTTAATTTGAAGACTGTTGGTGTGAATGTAGCTCTGTTTAATTTTAGAAATGGTGTCAGTGAATACTTGCCTGTCGACGAGGTCTTCACTATTCTTCTACGCCATCTGACACAATGGGACCGAGTCAACCAGCTTCTACCTGTGTTCACCTGACATCCTGTCCCCAAGTAGATGGGACAAGGGACCCCAGGAAACTTCAGACTCAGGTAGTTTTGTTTTTCTCAGATAGTTACTATGAAATATTTCAGATACAAAGAAAAATTGAAAGAAGAGGACATTGAACACTTTTGAAACCACCTTCTAAATTCATCACTTGTTGAGCCAGTTGTGGTGGCACATGCCTGTATCCCAGCACTCAGGAGGCCGAGGCAGGCGGATTGCCATGAGTTTGAGGCCAGCCTGGGCTACTGAGTAAGCTCAAGGCCAACCTGGACTACAAAGTGAGACCCTGTCTCAAAAAATAAACACAAACAAAAAAAAAAGTTAGATTCATCATTTGTTAGCAATTTGTCCTATTTTACTATCTTCTCAACCATCTCTAAAATTTTTGGTGAATCGTACCAAAGTAAATAGTGGACCTTATGACACTTTACTTTTAAATATTTAAGAATACTTCTAAAGACCCTCATACCATTATCACACCTAAGAAAATGGACAGAAAATAATTCCCTAAAATTATCTAACAGGCAGTTTATTTTCAATTTTACTCACTTGTCTTCAGAATGTCTTCTCTCCTACCATTGTATTATGAAAATCTTCAAACATACAGCAAAGTTGAATTTCACAGTAAACACCTAGATTCCAATGATGTTTCACTATATGTTTCATTGTCTGTCCTTTGATCCACCCCCTAAGAGATTTATCCATCAATCCATTCTTTTTGAAACATTTCAAAGTCAATTGTAGATGTGAGTACCCTACTTCTGCATGTATATTGTATATTTTTCTTCATTCTTCACTAGTTTTTTCTTTTGATGTAAATTTTACATCAAAAATGAGTATATTGAATTATGTACATCTTGTCATATTTACTGAGTTTTGATAAATAACAGGCACATGTGTAACCCATACCTGTGTGAAAATACAGGTCATTTTTGTTACTCTAGAAAGTTCTCATATGCTTCGTCCTAAACAATCCCTACTCCTACCCTCTAGAGGAAACCGTTATTTAAATTTTTTCCTACATGAGTTAGTTTTGCCTATTGTAGAACTTCATATAAATGAGACCATTGTAATATAAAATTTTTTTTTTTTTTGGTGCTGGGGATCGAACTCAGGGCCTTGTGCTTGGTAGGCAAGCACTCTAACTGCTGAGCTAAACCCACAGCCTGTAATTTAAATTCTTATGTGAGGTTTCTTTTACTAGGTATAAAGATCTTGAGATTCATCTCAATATATTGCAAGTATATTGCATGTATCAGTTTGTTCCTTTTTAGTCCTTTTTACTAATTCTGTAGTATGAGTATACCGGTTTCTTCATCCATTCGTTAATTGATAGACGCCTGGGCTATTTCTGGTTTGTTGTTATTGTATGTATAAAGCTGCTATGAACTTTCTGGTACAGGTCTTTTGGTGTGTGTGGCACTAGGGATTGAACGTAGGCCTCGTACACACTGGGCCAGCACTGTACTGCTGAGGTACATCTCCAGTTCTTTGTATTTTTCACTTTGACTTAGTCCCATCAATCCCATCAGTCTTATGGTATAAAAATGTACTCCAGGCTCAGATTGTTTGTTTATGGTAGCCCTGAAATTAGCCATTTATTTAAGGGAGCTTTGTCCCTTTAGTAGAGAACAGAATTTTAAAATCAATACTAGGATTGGATGTATTTATTAATACTGTCATTTTTCCTAGGTCCTCTTAAAGGGCAGAACTGGCAAATGGAGTTTTATCCTTGTATCTTGAATACACATTCATGTGCAGATCTACATTCATACATCTGTGTGTCTCTCTCTCTGTCTCCTTTCTCTTTACCTTTCACCTTTTCCCTCTCACCTTTCCTTTCCTTTCTTTTCTTTACTTTTTCTTTCTTTTTTTTTTTTTTTTTGGTTTTTTGGGACAATGTCTCACTATGTAGGTAGTTCAAGCTGGTCTTGAACTCACTGTGTAGCCTAGGCTGCCTACGATCCTCCTACCTTAGTCTCCTGAGTACCGGGGTACCAGGGGTGTGCCACCATGCCTGGCTCCACCTTTCCTTTCTATGTATCTGTCTGCTTTTCTCTCTGTGTGAAAACTCATGAGTTTACACAGATCTCTCCTATTCTAATCCAGTATTCCATATTTGTAACTCTCTTGTTCTACAGTGTGAAGCTTGGCTCCCATGATCTGCAATACATTTATTTAATCACTCAGTCCTAGAATGTATAAAAAATAATTTCAGAATTGCAGTGCTTGTCTCTGAAAAACAGAAACCTCCCAGTAGAGTCCAGTATTTGCTTATTTTCTTCCTTCCTTCCTCCCTTCATTTGTTGTTTTCTTCTTTTCCTTTATGTATGTGTAAAATATTCATGTATATGTGAAATACTAACATGGATCCAAATATATCTGTCCAAAAAAATACATTTAGAAAAGTGTTGTCCTTCACCTCATTCCTTCTATCCTTTCTACCCAGTTCTCACTCACATCTTGTAGATAGCTAATCTCATCAGCCTCGTATTTTTTATTTCCTGTGTTTTTATTTTGTGCAAATGATCAGATACATGTGTATTTTCTCTCATGTCTCCTTTTTTTCTCACATATATCTGCAACATACTACAGATATTTTTGTATTTTGTTTTGTTTGAATGACATGTCCAAGAAATCCCTTTGCATCAGTTCATAGAGATGTTCCTTAGAGAACTTCATTTTTTCTGTCGTAATATAGTTCTGCTGTACTGTAGTTTATTCAAGCATTTCTATGGGTACTTAGATTATTTAGTACTTTCTATTTACAAGCAGTACACCTGTGAGCAAGCTTGTGCATATGTATTGTTGAAGGTGTATCTGTAGGATAAATTCTAGAAGTGAGACTGCTAGGTCAGAAAGATAAATGAACAAATTCACCCAACCGCCCCTCCACCCCCGAAAGAGATGTGCCAGTTTGCCTTCTGCTAGCACTCACCAACTGCATGTATTGTAATATTTTTTAATTTTTGCTAATCTTTTGGGAAATATATGGTAATTCAGTGTGGTTTTAGTTTGTATTTTATGAAGTTGAACGGTTTCTCATGTATTTAAGAGCCATGTTTATATCATTTTGGTTAATTGTCTGCTGTATGTTTTTCCCATTTTCTGTTGAGTTTTATTTTCTCACCTCAATATTTTTACTTCATGTATAGGAAGCCCTTTTATTATGATTTACATCTAAAATGTCCCCCGAAAGTCTTGTGTTCAGAGGTGGGGCTTTTGGAAAGTGATTGGATCAAGGGGGAATATAGCCTTCATTGAATGTCAGTTGATGAGTTCAAATGTGGGGCCTGGCCAGAAGAGGTGGGTTCCTGGGAGTGTGACCTGAAAGAGGATGTGTTCTCACCCCGGTTCCTCTCTTCTCTCTTTGCTTCCTGGCTGCCATGGTGTGAACAGCTTTCCCCTGCGGTGCCCTGTACCAGACTGTTTCTGTGTTGGAGCCAGCTAACCCTAGGTTGAACCTACTAGAAACTGAACCAAATAGACCTTTTAATTTTAGATGTCAAGTATTTCATCCCAGTGATGAGAAAGTGGCTGTTATACCTTTGCATTTACAAGTGCTTTTCTTCTGGAGTTTCAGTTTCTTGTTTTTTGTTTTTTTTTTTTTTACTTTATTGATTATTTTGACCAGATAGATATTTTTAATTTTGTTTTAATGTAGTTATCATCATTGCTGTTTTATTGAATATGAATTTTGAGTTAAAAAGACTTTCCCTGCATCCACATTAAAAAGGAATTGATATATTTTTTCTCTAGTATTTTATCCAGTTTTTTCCTAGTACTTTCATGAAATTCCTGAGGTATTTTAGGTTGTTTTTACTTTTAGAGGAAAAGCTTTCCCCAAATAAGGGTACAAGTTTCAAGTACTGTTCATCAGTCTGTACACCTTTCAGGTTTTTCTGTTTAGTGAAGTTTTTTACTATGTTTTTTCCTAAAACGTTTTCCTAATGTTTTGTTACAATAGTTTATTTATTTATTTATTTATTTTGGTGCTGGGGATCGAACTCGGGTCCTTGTGCTTGCAAGGCAAGCACTTTAACCGCTGAGCTAAATCTCCAGCCCTACAATAGTTTATTTTAAATTGAATTTTCATTTACATTATTATATAAGCACATTGTAGTGAGAGTTGGGGAGCCATCTTTAAGATAAAAACATCACGCGACAGAATTCACTGAGTTTGGAGACACGGGTTCTCCTATTTACTTGTCTTTGACAGGTCCATTGAAATAATTTCAGAAATATTAGTGTATGTGTTGCCGAAGCGAGCACATAATTTCAAAAGTATTAAAGCTACAAAATTGTTTATTTCCTTTGACCTAGTAATCTCAGAGCACATCATTTATCCTAAAGAAGTAATTTAGAAGGAGAAATAAAAGTCTAAATATATGGAGATATTAGCCAAAGTAGTATTCTATCACTGGAAAAACTGGAACAATGTAAATGTTTAATAATAAGAATATATTTAGGTTGAGCATGAAAAGGCTGTTCTTTGGCTTTTGAAAAATGTAACCATGAAAAATAATTTTTAAACATTATAGAAATATGAGGCCATGCTTCTCTCTGTTAAATGTGTGTGGCATGGGTGTATGTGGGTGCAGGGTAAAAGCTGTGGAAAGTGTCCTCATGGCCTCGGTCTGGTGTGGCTCTGTGGTGCACATATCGGGTGATTTGTGGGAAAGCTCTAAGAGGTCATGTTGGTCACTTGACAGACCATGAGATTTTGAAACAGGACAGAACTCCATAGTTGGGAGTTGAAGAACATATTGGTTACTGCTAGACGCTTTCCAGGTTGACTTAGAGGAAGACCCCAAGCTGAAAATAGTAAATTGAAGGTTAATAGTGTGGGACTGAGTGATTGTAGGGTAGAGCCCCGGCTGTGTGATAAACTAAAGCATGTAGGAAAGTGGCTAATCAGTACAACAGAGAAGTACTTCTTCACATAAATAATCTGGTGGGTGAAATATTAGAAACTTGGTTATACATATATACCAGCTCTATAATATGTTATTTTTCTAATATGTGCTTGTATTTACCATTTTAAAGAACCAGCTGCAGTTTAATAGAAATGTTCCTACACATCCGAGCAACTTGGCAGTCCGATACTCTTGCCCACATGCAATTCGAATTGAAAAACTGAAGCACTCATACAATGAATCATATTATAAAGACTCAGATTTTAGAGTCGGCCCTGACCTAAGCAGTTCGGTTTCATTTTCCGTAATATCAGAAGAGAAACTTAGCTATGCGGTCCACCTAGCCAAAAGAGATGTAAAACGAAGACAGTTTGAAGAACACATAAAAGAACATCATCTTAAAAGTCAACCCCGAAATTCTCAGAAATGTGGACATACCAAGTATAAGATATCAGACCACAGGATAGAAAGGAAAGACTCAAAGCATCAAGAAGTCCATCAGTGCAGCCACCAGCCATCTGAAGTAGGAATTTCCAGCTCAGGCGCCAAAGTATACGTGTACACATCTCATCATGGACAGTCAGATCTTACCATGCCAAATTCACCACCGACTCATGATCCAGGACCACACCCACAACCCCGAATAGGTGACCAGAAAAACTTATGTGAACAGAAAAGCCTGCTGGAAGTTCAACGACTCCAAAAAGAATTGAGCAGTTGTATCCATAAAATCGAAGAGGTAACTAAAAAAGGTGAGAAAAATTAGATTCTTCTTTTGATAAGCTGCCATGTGTGCATAATAATAGTTCAGGTGCATTCATTAGGCCTCCCAGTCCCCTGCAAATCTAATTGCATTCACCTGCTTATTGGTTCCCTAGAACATGAACATTCATGACGAGATGATTGAGTTTGGAATCTGACCAGTGCCACCTTTTTCTGAAGAGTGCCTGGTTCACCCCCTATCACTCCTACTATAGGCTGTACTTTATATGTAGACTGACTGAGGGCCTAGCCTAAAAGTTGGGGTTCCTGCTGTGTGACCCTCACCTGAATGCAAATGATCCTATATTTCCCTTGTTTATCCAGAAGTCCTTCTAGCAAAATTTTTTTAATTTGTATTAAAAGAGCATTATATATATATGTATACACATATATATGTGTGTGTGTATGTGTGTGTGTGTATGTATGTGTGTGTGTGTGTGTGTGTGTGTGTGTGTGTGTGTGTATAGCTAGATATATAGATAAAACCAGTTCCTACTTGGACAGTATTAAGATGGGTACACACCAGTGACAAGGGAAGTTGTGGCTATTTGTGTAAGATACCTGATCCAGGTAGAAAGGGAGGAGTGTGACCATCATCTCCTGTTTGCTGAAATCTTCAGTTGTCTCAGTAATTTGTGTTTCCATAGGGAGTGGAGGATTGATTCTGCATAGGGAATTTGGGGTTACTGTAGCTAACAAGTAGGACTTCAGGCCCAGCTTTCAGACTGCAAGGAGTATGGATTTCAGTTTCAAAAGGGACTGTTGTGCTTGGATAGTACATAGTCTACAGTGATATTTTGCATTTTAAACTTAACTAATATATGCATATCTACATGTGTGCATGTCATATAAAGAATTTTAAGAACCTTAAAATACCTATTGATTGAGATGAGATAAAACTATGAGGATATTATTGTATAGGAAAAATAAGGAAAGGAAAAAGGTTTATTTGGAATGGGTTGCAAATTTATTTCTGAGCTTCCTAGGAGCTAGCTATAGAACTGTACTCAAAATTTATAAAACCTAACATAGAAGAGACAACCGGTAACATTGACAACTTCTAGATACTGTGGCCTGAAAAAAGATTCTCCTCTTAGGTCTTCTTTAATAATATGTTGGTATAATATTACCAACAATTAAAAAGCATTCCTATAGAAAAGAACAAAAATGCTGTGGCTTACTTATTATGTTCTCGGAGTCAGTCCATGGCATGACCCCAACACATACTTTAGGTTAGAATCCCTGCTACCAGGAATAAAACTGCAAGGCCCTCTACTGTGGTGATCAGATCTGACACAGGGGGACCTTTAAAACAGCTTTTGAGGGGCTGGAGATTTAGCTTAGTGGTTAGAGTGCTTGCATAGGAAGCACAAGGCCCTGAATTCGATTCCCAGTACAACAACAACAAAAAACACACAAACAAAAAAACAGCTTCTCAGACTCATTGTGGGGAAGGATTGAGTTGGTTTATTTTTTTTAAATTTCAATCAGTCATGAAACAATACTTTGTAAGCTATAATAAAAATGTTGCAACCTGGCAAGTTGCTATAAAACCATGTAAATGTATGCTTTCAATTTTGGTACTTACCTTGTTATGGACTAATAATAGTTTGCAATGGCCCCTAGCTGCAGACCACCCTTTATTAGCCCCAAAGTGCCCATTCACAGTTCCTGAGTGTTACGCTGTAGACTGGTCTCAATAGAATCATCTGCAAGGTAAAGAGATAAGCACCCCTAATTAAGCCAATTCTTATTTAGATTTATATATGAATCTGCATTTTTCTCCCCTCTATGCAGCCCAAACAAGAGCTAGAATTAAATTTGACCTTTAGGCTTCTGTGAGACTGCATATGTATGTCCCACCTCAGACTTCAAATATACTTTTCTTCAAGCAGCCTTATTCTTCTAGGTTGACTTTTTAATTTTTATTTATTTTATTTTATTTTATTTTATTTTATTTCATTTTATTTTATTTGGTGTTGGCAATGGAGCTCAAGGTCTTGTGCAAGCTAGGCAAATGGTCTACCACTAAGCTACACCTCCAGCCCTCTTGTTTGACTTTTTAATAAGTAAATAATACAGATTGAACTCATAAAATGTACTTGTGCTAATAAAATATTGCTTTCATCTGATTTGTGTGTTGCAATTTTGTAAAAGAATTTATTTATATAAACATTTAAAAATCACGGATTGAAAGGAATGGCTAGACAGACAACCTTAGGCAATCTTCCAGAAAAAACTTATTTGAACAATTCTTTTAAACATGTGGAAGCTGGGCACGGTGGCACACGCCTGTAATGCCAGCACTCAAGAGGCTGAGGCAGGAGGATCACTGCGAGTTTGAGGCCAGCGAGCCTGGGCTACATAGTAAGTTCAAGGCCAGCCTGCACTACAAAGCAAGACCCTGTTTCAAAAAAAAAAAAAAAAACGTGGAGAACATATGGAGTGTGTACAAGGGTATGTTTCCTGATAAATACATGGAGACATCAAACTAAGTAATTTTAGCACTCGATATCTTAATGTGTTAGAGAAAGCTTTGTTCTTTTGGAGTCAGGATACGAAAGTAAAAATAATCATGCTAAATAGAAAAATATAGTAATACCTCAGTTCATAAACACTTCTGTTTGGATACAATGCATTTTGCAAACAAAAGCATTTGGCAGAATTTTGCTGCTGTTCACAAACTCCACATCAGGTGACAAGCGTGACCACGGCCATCTTCTGCACATAAACACAAATGCAGCCATCTTCCTGGTACCACTGTAGTTTAATAGAGAGCTTTTGAAAAAATAAAAAGCGTGAAATAATACAAAATGCTTCACAGTGAAGAAGCTGTCCAGTGGGATTTGGTTGAGGGAATTCTGGTACAGAGAGGAGCTTGTCACTGTCTTCTTTCTTTTTTTTGGTGCCGGGGATCGAACTCGGCCTTGCGGTTGCTAGGCAAGCCCTCTAACCACTGAGCTAGATCCCCAGCCTGTCACTGTCTTCTTGTCCCTTCTGTTTCTGAATCCATACACAGGCCCACTCACTTGTCCCTTTACTGGTGAAAAATGAAATTTTCTGTTATAGCAGCCTCATTTTTTTTTCTTAGTAAAACTAGAGATCTTCAATTTTATTACCCTTTAGGTAACTGAAGTTTTTGTGAGTTTCTGTGTATGGTTTATAATCTGCTTTTGGGGAAAAATATTTTCAGATAGACTAGAAGAAGCTTTGGATCCAGATGAAGAGCAACGGATCCGTGTCAGGAGACAGGAACAGACTGTTCGCTGTGCCCGGATGCTCTATGTCCTCCAGCAGCAGGTGTGGAAGCCCAGGGAGAAGTGGGGCAGACAGCCTTGTGTGTTGCTTTCTTAGACAATTTCAGCTTTCTGTTTATCTCAGGAAGATGTGGCCCAAACTGCCCTGCATGAGTTCTGATGGATTTTTGAGGTTAAATATCCTGAACACAGGAACAAATGATTCTCATCCTTTTGTCATCTGCCTTTATGTTTGTGTGTTTTTTATGAGAAGGGCTAAATTCCTTCTTAAACAATGACTCTTGACTCTCAGATTATAGACTCTTGAGAATCTAGTAGAAGTTGTATTTCTTTCCCTTTTCAAAAACATTATATACTATACATTACACAGCACATACTTGTGCTTATGAAGTCTGGTCAATCAGTTACCCTGAAAATTTTGATTCCCAGGTGTAGACCCTAGTCTTCGTGGAAGGGACCTTGTTAGTTTCTCTTCTGTTCACAGGTTCATTATGTACTAGAAACTTAGTAGATAACACAATTTGATTATTAAACTGTATAGCATCATTTGGTTATTGAACAGTAAAGAATGAAGACTATGGCTGGTCCTGTAATCCCAGCACTTCAGGAAGCTGAAGCAGGAGGATCAAAAGTTCAGCCTGGGCAAATTAACATCTTAGTAAGATCTTGTCTCAAAAAATAAATAAGAAAAGAAAGGACTAGGGATATAGCACTTCTGAAGGCCCTGTCTTTCAGGACATATTTAGTGGTCGATCGATAAGCATTTACATTGTTTATATTGTGATGGATTTTTTAAAAGAAAAGTTTTAACTTTAATGACTTATTTGTTAAAAAGCCGTTATCTTCCTGGTCATTGAAGTCACATGTTATTTCATTACTTGAACCAAAAACTACTTTTTCATTTGAAAGAAAATGCCTGAGTTAGATTTTGTTCTGTATTCTTGTTTGAGTTCTATTTTGGTCCTTATTCTGTGCTGCTGCCATAGAGATTGTTCTAAAATATGAAATTTACCATGTTAGACTGCTGCTTAAAAGACTAAAGTAGCCTCCTGTAACTCAAAGGATGAAAGCTGAATTCTTCAGCATGGCATGTAGCACATCATGATCTGGCCCCTGCCTTTCCAGAGTTCCCTCCACTGTCACTCCTTCAGGTTAAATTCTTTTTACACTGGGGACCGAAGGATAGAAGGTGAACACTGTTCTATTCACCATCTTGAACTGGAGCCTTTTCTTATTTTGAAGTGACTTGAATTAATAATGGTTATATTTGGGCAAGACAGCTGTCTAGTATTCTTCAAAAAAAAGACCAATGGGCAAGTGTGAACTTTTCATTTATCTTTTTTATAAAACAGGTAAAAGAAATCCAGGAAGAATTGGATAAATTGAGTCCACATAAAATTAAACACACCAAGAAGGTATGCTGTAATTAAATTGTGATTAATACTTATTTATAAAGTATGTTTTCCAGTGTTTTGTCAGTACTGTATATGGGTTCTCTGCACTAATGTTATTTCAGTGTGGTAGAAACCTGTTAGAGGATCAGCACTTAAAATATTCTGAATATGGAGTTGCTTTCTAAGGAATGGGTTCTGAAAATAGATTCCTATTGCTGCTAGTAAAAATAGCAGAGTAGAAAGGAAAAGACTGCTGGGTGTGGTGGCACACACCTGTAATCCCAGCACTCCGGAGCCCGAGGCAGGAGGATCACTGAGTTGGAGGCCAGCCAGAGCTACACAGTAAGTTCAAGGTTAGTTTAAACTACATAGTGAGAGTTTATCTCAAACAAAACAAAACAAACAAAAAAATGGAAAAGACTTAATTTACTATTTTAATACTTTAGAGTTTGAAACTTTACAAACCCCTAAACTATGCAAAGTGTGCCCAGGAGGAAGCACTTTACATAGAAGATACACTACAAATACTGTTAAAGGTTGGGTTCATGTTAGATAGTGCTGAATATTGACATAACTTCTCACATTTTGTGTATTTCTAGTCATGGGCAATGTCTAGGCTGGCGACTGCCCATCGGGGAGCCATTCAGGCCTTACAGATGTTTGTCACTCAGTTTACTGACCGAGGGGAGCACCCACTTCCTGCTCGGTGTAGGGAACTGGGCAGCCTTATTCGTCAGCTTTCACTTTGTTCTGCCAAGCTGGATGCCAATCCTTCCATCCCTGATGTGGTTATAGATATCCTGCAACAAATTGAGGTATGAAATTGACTTTATTTTTGATAAAAATGTATTGTTTCTAAGCAGAGAAATAAGTAATGCCTGAGGTCACCCAGTTTCATTAGGACTTACGGAGAGTACAAGGCAAAGTTGCTAACTTTGTAGATGAAAGCTTTACAATCTGGGCTAGACTACTGTTTTTCACTGCTTTGAGAATTGTTAATTTTAAGACAACTTTTAACCCACAATGAATATATTCATTATGTACTGCAAATTTATTAAAAAACTCATAAAAAAAAAAACTCTTAACCAGGTCCATCAATTAAATAGAGTATTCCATTTGCCATTCTGTTATACCATTTAATCGAAAATTTATTAGCTTAGAAAAGGAAACGGTAAAGCACTCTCAAATTAGTGCTTAAATTCAAATGTCATTGTTTAATATAGACACATTATAGAAAAGAAATACTTAAAGACGCATGTAGGCACACCCTCAGATCTTGAGATAGAGCTGGGACTTTCTGGAAATCACAAGTGGCATGCACTAGTTAGGAATAGACAGTGTTCTTAGTTTGCACTGTGACAATGACAACAATAACAATATGCTCTTAATTTTATAGTTCCCTGCAGTTCACAGAGTGCTTCCACATAATTATGCCATTTCATCCTTACTACAGCGCTGTAATTTTCAGTTGCCTTTGTTATTACTGTGTTATAGATGAAGATTTTTTAAAAGTAGCAAAGGCCAGAGAGCTGACACAATTACTTCTCTTGAGATCTAGGAATGAAATTCCTATTTTCTTCTGTGCCAGTGTTATTTCCATTATGCCATACATTTTATCCACAAATAAAAAGATTATTTTAGTGTGACATAGTGAACTGTTAGTGGTATAAGAATGATGGTTTAGTGGGGAGAATTCTGTACTGGCTTGACAGTTCTACCATAAACTAGCTTTTAGTGGTCTTTAAAGCTTCCTCTGTCTTTGCAATTCCATTATCTAGCAAATACATTTGTAATTTGCTTCAGTTACATTTGTATAGGAAGAGCTCACTACTGGGAATGTTATCATCAAATGCATACCTCAGAACTTTTGGCAGCATATCCATTCATAGAGGCCATATCTTCATAATCCTAGAAAGGATTTCAAGAGATTGTCTAGTCCTCCCAAACTTTGAGCACGAGTACCTTTAACATGTTTCTTAAACGTGATGTTCCCTTGCTTTTGAAAATAACGGTGCAAGAAATTAGTCTTTCTTCTTGATATACTGTATCATTTCATAGCTTAATATCTTCTTATTGTCATCCGAATTCCACCTCTGGGGCTGTGTTCAGTTGTCCTTAATTTGTTCTGACCTACAGGAGACTAGGCCCTCACTGCCCTGTACTGAGTGGTAGGCACTTATTAGAGGATATGCCTTTTTAGGATAGGGGGACACAGATCTCATGCCATTACTGTGGTTGACAAGCGACCAAAGCCATTCGACCTGCTAAATTGCCTTTAGCTTCCAAAAATGATGTTTAAAAAAAGGTATGTTTTCCTGCTTAAAACTACTTGAGTATATGGCTTTCTGTTGAGAATTAAAATGCTTTTCAAGCATATAGGATTACATGCTGAAGACTGTAATTAGTTTTTAAAATGATTATTCTTAATTTTGAAATTTGGATTTCTTTAAAAGTAATCACAGGCTGGGGATTTAGCTCAGTGGTTCCAGTGTTTGCCTAGCAAGCGCAAGGTCCCGAGTTTGATCCCCGGCACCAAAAAAAAAAAAAAGAGTAATCATGTTCATTACTCTTTGCTATAGGTTTTAGTGAGCTAAACATGTAAAAGAACTTGCAGAAATTATTTTTATTAATTAATTAAATGTCTTAAATAGTGAACATTTTAAATAATGTTTTATTAACCATTAGAGATAGTGGTATCATAACATACTTCACCAGCATCCTTATTTCTTCAGTTTTGTAACTAAAAGTCATACTTTTATAAGATATACTAAGAGAATAATAGATTGTTTCATGTCAGGCTTTGGAATCTCTCCTGGAAAAGAAACTGTCACCGAAAAAGGTGAAGAAATGTTTCAGTGAAATTCAGAGCCAGTTCCCTATCGGTAGCCAAAGGACCCTAGAAAAATGGCCAAGGACACTGCCAAAGAGTGAGAGAACATTCTTTGTAACAAAGGAAACATTTCCACAGGAAGCAAGCCGACCTTCAGTGGCAAAGAAACTTCTCATTGGTATGTATTTTAACAGTGTTTGTTGTGGGATGTTTTATTCTTTGAATTATCTAAGCCATCAACAATTACTGCACTGAAGGGAAAACCAGGAATTACAGCCTAGTTCACAATAGCTACATTTTAACTAGAATCAGTAATATCAACTAAGATATTTCTTTAGACTACAAGTTAGAATATTCTGTAGAGGAGTGTGAAGACAATAAATTCTCTTTTTTCATATCATAGCATTGAGTTTATTTTGTAGATACACACTAAGCTATACCCCCATCCTTTTTATTATATTTTAATGATATATAAATACATACATTTGATGTATATGTGGTTTTTTTTGATGTGGGTAGAAAATTCTTACTATTCCAAGAGGTGGAATTGCTGAGTTATATAGTTGACGCATTTAAACAGATACTACCTATTTACAGTGGACATACAATTGTTTTAACTGGCAGTAACACTAGTATATATTCTCATATCCTCCTCACATTTTATTTGATAAAATTTAAAAGTTTTTCCAGTCTCTTGGTGGAAAATAGTGTCTTACTATTTATTTTGAGTTTATTGATTCCTAGTGAGTGTTCTTTCATATTGTCTTTAGCCATGTTTATTTCATCTTTTGTAATTTGCCTACTGTCTTAGTTACTTTTCTCTTGTTGCTGATACAAAATACCAGACACCCGAAGTTAGGGGAAGAAAGTTTTATTTGCTCACAGTTTGTAGAGGTTTCGTTCCACAGTCAGCTGGGTCTAAGGCAGGGTGGCACGGCAGACAGGCAGAAGGCAGTAAGGTAAACAAAGGATGCAAGCAAGGGGCCTAACCAGCTTCTTCCTATACTTTATATTTTATCCAGGCTGCTAGGATTTGGGCGTTGCTAAACCAATCAGTGGATAGATTTAGTAATCACACGCCCTTAATCCCAGCATCACACATTAGATCCAGCTACCTCTTACCACATGAGGCTTTGGGGGGACATCTAGACACAAACCATAACACCTACTTGTATCATTTATCTCCATGTATTATAAGTCTTTTGCTTATGGATGTGTAGAAGTTCTTCATATATTCTGGATCATAATCTTTTTTTGATTTACACATATTACAAATATTTTCTCCTATTTAGTCACTTATTTTTGAAATTTATTAGTCTAATTTTTTTTTTTTTTGAAATTTATGATTCTTTTTTCTGGTATAGAAAATTTTAATTTAATAGGCAAATTATCAGTCTTTCTTACCTAGCTAAATATTTGCTAAGACCATTCACTTTGTTCTTTTTTAAATTTTTACTGATGGTCATTGCTCATCTTCCTGAAGAATTTGTCAAGTTCCCTGAAAAATGCTGTTGGGATTTTGATTGATATTACATCAAACTTAGAGATTACCTGGAGAAGTGACCTTTTTACAATATAGTCTTCCTATACATTTATTCATGGTCTATTTCTGTCCCTTCAGTTTTACAGTTTTCTACATAGAAATTTTAGAAATTCTTTGCTAAGTTTATTTCTGGTTTTATATTTTATGGTTATTATTGCTATTATAGTCTCTTTTTACTATGAAATTAGTTTATTGCTCTTTAAGGAAAATTGTTGGGAAAAAAAGAAAGAAAGAAACAAAACAGAAAAATTTAAAAAAAAAAGGAAAACTGTTGGGTTTGTATATTGCTCAAAAGACATTATTCTAAAATCTTTCATGATACTATATTTTTGTAGATTCTGAGGTATACAGTTGAAGATTTTTGAAATTGAAATGCATTCTAAACTGATAACATCTTACAATAATCCTAATATTTTACTTTTTTTTTTTTTCTTGAGGTGCTAGCGGTTGGTCCCCGGGGTCTCACACATGCTAGGCAACCACTCTACCACTGAGCTACAACACCAGGCCAATTTTAAACATTTTAAAACAACATTTTAAAATCCTTGTTGGTGGGGTACTATTATTAGACCAGGGTCAAGGAGATGTAAAGGAGGCAAATAGAGGGGATGGATATGATCAAAATGTGTTATATGCATTTGTGAAAATATATTTAAACCCAATTTATATAAAATTAATATGCACTAATAAAAACACATTAAAAAATAAAATACCTATTGACACATAATGATGTATCTTATAAACGATGTTTTAGATTTGATAAAATAAGATATTTTATTAGTTAATTCTAGTATTTTTATCCAGATAGATTAGGTCACCAATAGATAAGGCAAAATCCAGTAAACTAGTTTTCCATTTTTTAAATATATATTTTTATTACTACAGATTAATTTTACAGCATATCGAGTTTCATTGGGGCATTTTCAAATATGTATATAAATGTGTTGATCATATCCATTGTCGTTATTAACTTCCCTTATATCCTCTACTTTCTTTCCATATATTCCCTTCGTCTTGCCCAGTAATCTAATAATCTTCTTTCTACTTTTCTTTCTTTTTTTGTCTTTTTAAATAGGTCTTGCTATGTAGTTCAGGCTGGCCTTGAACTCAATCTGTAGCCCAGGCTGACCTTGAATTTATGGCGATCTTCCTGCCTCAGCCTCCTGAGTGCTGGGATTACAAGTGTGTGTTACCACTCCCAGCCACTGGTTTGTTTTTTTTTTTAATTGGTTATACTGATTAATGGATTTCATTTTGACAGATTCGTACATGTTCATAACATACTTTGGTCATTTTCACCCCAATATCACTTCCCTTCCCCTCAATAGTTTCTTATTTTATGTCATTTTATCCAAATCAAGAATAGAATGTTACTGCCACCCAAGAATTTCCTCTTATTCCTTCCCCTTCCAGTCTTTATCCCCTCCTTTTCTCACAAATTATTATTACGATGATTTAAATTTTTTAATTTTATTTTTTTTTATTTTTATTTTTTTTGCAGTGTTGGGAATCAAACCTTAGGCCGCATACATGCTTGACAAGTTCTTTACCACCGAGCTATATCCCCATCCTTTTATAATGATGTTTTCTTCCCTGTGGTACTAGGGTTTGAACCTAGGACTCTGCATGTTTTAGGCAAACACTACTGCTTTTTATTTTGAAACAGAATCTTGCTAAATTGCCAGCTTGGCCTCAAACTTGTTATTCTCCTGCCTACCCTCTCGAGCAGGTAGGATTATAGGTGTGTGCCACCATGCCCGGGCCCTTGCAATGATTTTTAATGTCATATTTTGGTTTTGCCTGACTCAGAACTTATAAAAATGGAATTACATGATAATATTCTTTGGGGCCTAGCTTCTTTTATTTCATCTATTTCTTTAAGCTATGATTAGTTTATGATCATTGCTATATTATATTCAGTTCCATTATATGAATATATCCCAGATTAACTATTTTATTATTTTAATCATTGGATTTTTTCCAGTCTTGCGTGTTTATAAAGAAAACTACTGTGATTATTCTTACTTATGTCTCTTGGCATATGAGTACATGGACTTTTGTAGGGCATGTTCCCAGAGTATAATTGTTAGGTAGGTCATAGGTACATGTTTGTTTGATTGTACTATAAAATGTTCTTTTGAAAGTAGTTTATTATTTTATATCCCAACCAATAATGTTTAAGAACGTTGGTTACCCATACTTTCCAGCACTTGTTATTAGTTTTTAAAATTCTAGCCACTTGGTGTATAAGGCTGTTGTTTTGGTTTTAATTTATATTTTCTGGATACTTAGATATCTTTTGTGAAGGACTAGTTCAAGTCTCTTGCCATCCCTCCTCTCTGTTTCTGTATCTCTCTCTCACTCTCTCTTTTGAGACAGGATCTCATTATGTAGTCCAGGCTGGCCTCGAACTTGTGGCAATCCTGCCTCAGCCTCTCGAGTGCTGGGATTATATGCATGTGCTGCCACATCTGGCTCTTTCTGTATCTCTTGAATCTGTTTCAATCTCTCTTTTTTCCTTCCTTTGCCTCTCTTGTTTCTTTCCCCTCTTCTCTTCTCCCTTCTTCCCCTCTCTTCCTTTCCCTTCTTTCTTCCTCCACCCCTCTCCCTTCTCTCTTGCAGTACTGAGGACAAAACCCAAGGCTTCATGCATGCTAGACAAGTGCTCCATCACTGGGCTATATCCCTAGTTTCTCTCTCTTATTCATTGACTTGTAGGGGTTTTTTTGTATGAGTATTCCATGTGTGAACCCCTTCTCAGTCATATGTGTTATAAATATCTTAGAAATAAGCTAATTCTGAACTTCACTGTAGTTCAATTATTCTTTCTTCATATACTTTTTTTTCTATTTTTGTTTTTGTATACTAAGAAGCTTTTCCCTGTGCCAATGTTAAGAAGTCATTTTTCTCTTTGTTTCTAGAAATATATCATTCTTTTCCAAATGAATATACAGTTGACCCATCACTATATGTTGAAAAGATTATTCTTTCTGCAGTGTGGCATGCAGTACCACTTTTGCCAAGAAACCGTGTCTCCATGTTTACAAGGCAGTTTCTGGGCCCTCCATTGTCTTCCTTTGATCTAAGTACTGGTTTTTATGCTGGTGCTGCACTACCTGAATTATTCTAAGTCTTGATATCCAGTAGAATAATTTTTACACCTGTTCTTACCCCAGAGTGTCCTGGCTACTCCTAACCACTGGCATTTCCATAGAAATGTTAGAATTATAATTTACTGATTTCCCGCAAACATTCTCTCCCACTTCAGAAAGCCAAAAAATATTCTGTTGAAGTTTTGGTGGAGAATTGGTATCTTTACAATCTGCAAGCAGGGTGTATCTCTCCATTTATTTAAATTGTCTTTATATAGTCTCATTAATATATATATGTATGTGCATATGTGTGTGTGTATATGTTTGTGTATATGATCTTGTTCATATTTCTTTAGATTTATTCCTTTGTATTGGTGTTTTTAATGCCCTCAAAAATGCTGTCATTTTGAAAATTTAATTTCTAGTGCTTATTGTTGATACATAGATACATAATTGATTTTTATGTATTTACCTCGTATCCAGCAAACTTTATTTTTGTTTTGCTTTATGTATAATTACATCATCTCTGAATAACTACTGATTTATTTCTTCCTTTCAAATCTTTATTCTTTTTATTTCTTTTTCTTCAATACTTTGCTATTTTTGTTTACTTGATCTATATAAAGGTATGTTAAGGTATGTAAAGGTAT